>RXID01014620.1:0-65970 GCA_005019695.1 Trichopus zeylanicus subsp. travancoricus | reverse complement strand
CTACTGCTACTACTGCTACTACTACCACTACTACTACTACTACTTCTACTACTACTACTACTAGTACTCCTACTGCTACCAATGCTAATCCTACTACTACTGCCGCCACCACCACCACCACCACCACCACTACTACTACTACAAGTAATCCAACTAGAACTACTGCCATAACTTTTACTACTACTACTACTGCTTCAGCTGCTACTGCTGTTCCTATGCCTACTACTGCAACTACTCCAACTATAGCTATTACGGCAACTATTATTACTACTCTTTCTGCAACTACTACTACAGCTATTACCCCCTCGTACTCCTACTCCTATGACTACTAATATTACTACTCGTACTACCATTCCTACTCCAACTCCTACTCCTACCACTACTCCGATTACTACAACTACTACAACTACTACTACTCCTTGTACAACTGCTACTATATGTAATACTGCTTCTGCTACTAATAATACTACTTTTACTACTATTACTACTACTACTCTTATTGCTACTATTACTAATACTAGTACTACTACTACTACTCCTCCTACAATAACTACTATTGAAGCTCCCACAACTATTACTACTTCTATTATTAGTATAACTGCTACTACTCCTACTCCAACTCCTACTGCTACCACAACTCCTACTACTACTACTACCACTGCTCTAACTACTATTACTCCAAATACTCTTACTACAGCTGCTACAACTAATACTACTACTACTACAACTACTACTACAAATATAACTACTGCTACTGCTATAACTACTACTACTATTACAACTACTACCACTATTACTACTGCTACTGCTATAACTACTCCTACTCCTATTACAACTACTACACTACTACTACTATTATTACTACTAATACTACAACTCCTATTGTTGCTACTTCTAAGACGACTACTACAACTATTATGATAACTACTACTACTGCTGCTACTACCGCTACTACTACTACAACAACAACAACAACTCCAACAACAACTACTATTACCACAACTAATGTTGCTGCTGCTACTACTACAACTATTGCTGTTGCTATTGCTACTGCTACTACTACTTCTACTACTACTACTATTACTCCTACTGCTACTCCTACTACTATTACTACTACTTCTACTACTACTACTGCTACTACTACTACAACTCCTGTTGCTGCTACTTCTAAGACTACTATGACAACTACTATCACTACTGCTACATCCACTAATGCTACTACCGCTACTACAACTACTACTACTACAACTGCTACAGCAACTACTACTACTACTATTACTGCAACTACTATTGTTGTTGCTGCTACTACTACTACAACTACTGCAACTACTATTGTTGCAACTGCTACTACTACTTCTACTATTACTACTACTACTTCTCCTACTGCTTGTCCTACTACTATTACTACTACTTGTACGACTACTACTACTATTACTACTACTACTATTACTACTCCTCCTCCGGTTGCTGCTACTTCTAAGACTACTACTACAACTACTATGACTATTGCGACTTCCACTAATGCTACTACCGCTACTACAACAACAACTACTACTACAACTACTACAACAACAACTACTACTACTCTTACTACTACTACTATTGTTGTTGCTGCTACTACTACTATAACTACTGCAACTACTATTGCAATTGATGTTGCTACTGCTAGTACTACTTATACTACTACTACTACTACTTCTCCTACTGCTTGTCCTTCTACTATTACTACTACTACTTGTCAACCTACTATTACTACTACTACTACTACTGCTACTATTACTACTACTACTGCTAATGCTTTGACTACGACTATGACAACTACTACTGCTACTACTGCAACTACTATTACCACTAGTACTACTACCACCACCACTACTATTACTACTACTACTCCTAGTACAACTACTCCTACTATTATTACAACTACTACCATGCCTACTATGACTATTGCTACTACTGCTACTTCTTCTACTCCTACTACTACTACTACTTCAACTACTACTACTCATACCACTCGTACTCCTCCTCCTAGAACACCCACTATTACTGCTAGTGCTACTACTACTACTACTACTTATACTACTATTACTACTCCTGGTACCACTCGAACTTCTATTGATACTACTACTCAAAATCCTACTACTGGAACTACAAATACTCCAGTTTGTACTACTACTATTAATCCAACTCCTACTCTGACTACTACTTCGACCACTACAACTTCTAGCACTACTACAACTACTTTATTCCAACAACTATTGCTACTACTACTTCTTTACTACCGTTACTAGTTTTACTATTATAACTATTATAACCCCTCTTACAACTACTACTACTACTACTCCAACTACTGCTACTAGAACACTCCTACTACTACTACAACTCCCACTCCAACTCCTACTCCTACTACTACTCTGACCACTACAACAACTACTACTACTACAACTACTACGACTCGAATTACTACTACTACTACTACTTCTACTTCTACTCCAATTGCTACACCTACTACTATTCCTACTACTACTACTACTACTACTATAATTACTCACCAACTGCTACTTATACACCTACCACTACTAGTACTAGTAGCATTAATACTACTCCAACTACTGCTGCTGCTACTACTACTACTACTACTACTACTACTACTACTACTACTACTACTACTACTACTACTACTACTACTATTACTACTATAACTGCTACTGCACTACTATAGCTACTACTACTTCCCCTATTGCTACTACTAATACTACTATAACAACTATTACTACTACTGCTACAACTTCTACTCCAACTATTGCTACTATTGTTACTACTTTCACAACTGCTGCTACTAATACTGCCACTACTACTACTACTACTACTACTGCTACGATTATTAATACTACTACTTCTACTACTACTATTGCTCCTACTACAACTATACCCACTACTACTACTACTACACCAACACCTACTCCTACTGCTGCTCCTACTACTACCACTAATACTACTACTACTACTACTTGTACTACTACTACTAATATTGCTTCTGCTACTACTGCTATTACTACCGCTCCTACTCCTACTACTTCTACTACTACTCTACTATTACTACTAGTACTACTACTACTACTGTTGTTGCTACTCCCACTACTGCTAGTACTGCTAATGCTACTACAACTACAACTACTACTACTATTGCTACTACTACTAATACTGCTACTACTACTACAACTGCTAGAATAACAACAACAACAACAACCACTACTACTACTACTAATACTAATACTACAACTACTACTTCAACAACTACTACTACGACTACTACTACAACTTCTTCTACTACTACTACTACAGCGACTACTACTACTACAACGCCTACTACGACTACTACTACTAATACCACTACTACTACTATTACTACTTCTACTTCTGCTAGTATCACAACTACTGCAAGTACTGCCACTACTGCCGCACTACAACTGCTACTATTATTGCTATTCCTACTACTACTATTACTACTGCTGCTGCTATTGCTACAACTGCTATTTCTACTATTACTACTACTACTACGACTGCAACTACTGCTACTACCAACACAACTAGTACAACAAAGACTACTACTACTACTATTACTACTATTGTTGCTCCTGCGACTACTACCACTACCGCTACTACTACTACTACTGCGACTACTAATACTATTGTTGTTACTACTAGAACAACTACTAGCACTACTACTGCAACTATTGGGGCTGCTACTGCTATTACTACTAGAGCAACTACAGCAACAACTGTTGCTACTACTACTACAATTACTTCTACTGTTGCTACTACTGCTACTACTACAGCCACTACTGGTACTACTACTGTTGCTACTACTGCTACTACTACAGCCACTACTGGTACTACTACTGCTTGTACTACTGCTTCCACTTCTACTACAATTACCACTACTACTACTACTGCTATTAGTATTGCTACTAATACTACTGTGATTGCTACCACTGCAGCTGTAGCTTCTACTGTTGCTGCTAGTACTATTACTACTACTACTTCTACTGTTGTTGCTATTGCTACTACTACTAATACCCCTACTCCTACACCTATAACTAATACTACTACTACTACTATTTCTACTACTAATTCTACTAATACTCCTACTGCTACTCCAACTCCAGCTACTACTGCTTCTACTACTCTGTATGCTACTACTACTACTACAGCTACTACCACTACTTCAACAACTACTACTTCTACTACTACTTCTTCTACTACTACCACTACTACAAATACTACTATTGCTGCTGCTGCTACCCCTACAACTACTGCTACGACTACAGCTACTCCCGTTTCTATTATTACTATTGTTATTGCTACTCCTAAAACTACTATTGCTACTACTACCACTACTAGTATGGCTACTACTTCAACTTCAGATGCTACTACTACAAACATGACTACAACAAATATGACTACAAATAGTACTACTTGTACTACTACTGCTACGCCCACTACGATGACTACTTCAACTACTAGTATTGCCACTCCTACTCCTACTACTGCCACTACTGCTGCTGCTACTGCTGCTACAACAAATATTACTACTGCTACTACTACTGGAACTCCTACTCCTGCTCCTACTATTATTATTATTATTACTACTACTACTACTGCAACAACTACTATTGCTACTGCTATTGCTCCCACAACTACTGCTGCTGCTACTACTGCTGCTTCTACTATTGCTACTACTACTATTACTACTCCTACTCCTGCTCCTACGAATAGTATTACTATGCCTACTCCTACTACTGCTACAACTATTCCAACTCCTACTCCTGCTCGTACTACTACTACTACTACTACTTCTATAACTGCTCCTACTCTTACAGGTGCTACTACTATTCCTACTCCTACTCCTGCTCGTACTACTACTACTACTACTACTACTACTACTACTACTACTACTACTACTACTACTACTACTACTACTACTACTACTAAAACAACTACTATTACTACTTCTAGTACTACTCCTACTCCTCTCTTACTGCAACTACTGCTACTACTGCTATCCTTTATACTACTACTACTACTGTTACAACTACTACTGCTACTGCTACTACTTCTACTACTACTACTACTACTATTACTTCTTTTACTACTACTACTACTCCAAATACAACAACAACTACTACTACTCCTACTACTACTGCTGCTGCTACTGCTACTACTGCTACTGCCACTACTACTACTACTGCTGCTGCTACTGCAACTGCTGCAACTAATACTACAACAACAACTACTACAACAACTACCCCCACTACTTCTACTATTGCTAATACTATTGCTGCTACTACTAATCCAAGTTCAACTGCTATTACTAATACAGTTACGACTACTGCTACTACTTCTGCTGCTGCTGCTACTACTTCTTCTCCTACTACTACTACTTTTGCTATTACTATAGATACTATTACTGCTACTAGAACAACCACTACAATTTCTTCTACTAATCCTAGTACAACTATTACTGCTAGTACGACTACTACTACTTCTACTACTATTGCTACTATTGCTATGACTACTACTACTACCAATACGGCTACTCCGGCTACTACTGCTAGCACTACAGCTACTACTATAGCAACTACTAATACTACTGCTACTTCAAAGACTACTATAGTTACTACTACTAGTTTTGCTACTTATACAACTACTATGGCTACTGTTGTTGCTACTACTACGGCCACTATTGCTACTACTGCTACTACTTCTACTACTACTACTACTACTTCTACTACTACTTCGCCTACGGCTACTACTACTACTACTAATAATAATAATAATAATAATATTACCACCACCACTACTACAACTACAACTGCTACTGCTACTATAGCAATGACAGCTACAACTAATACTTCAACAACAACAACTACTACTAATAATATAACTACCATGACTACTACTGCTACTATTATTAGTACTACTTCTACTGCTGCTGCTATTACTATAACGACTACTGCCGCTAGCACCACCACTACTACTAATATTCCTACTGCTACTACGACTAATGCTACTGTCCACATCTCCTACTACTACTACTACTACTGCTACTACTACAACTACTACTAATTCTACTACTGCTATTACTGCTAATACTACTACTACTACTGCAACTACTCTACTTTTCCTACTACTACTACTTCTACTACTACAACTACTGCTACTACTACTACAACGAAAACTACTACTATTGTTACTATTAACACTATAGCTACTATCACTACCGCTGCTACTACAGAGACTACTGCCTCTACTGCCACTGCTACTTCTACTAGCACTACTATTGTTGCTGCTGCTCCTGCTATGACTACTACTGTTACTACAAGTGCTGCGATTGCTACTACTGCTACTACCAACACAACTTGTACAATAACAACTACTAAGACAACTTCTGCTGCAGCCACTACAACAACAACTACTGCTATTGATTCTATAAGTATTGCTTCAACTATTGCTACTAATGCTTCTTCTACTTCTACTACTACAATGACTACTACTTCAACTACTACTCCTGCTGCTGCAGCAACTATTACAACTACTACTAATACTAAAACTACAATAGCTACAACAACAACTACTTCTACTGCTACGAACACAATAATAACAACTACCACTACTACTACTATTATTGCTACTACTACTACTTCTAGTACTACTACTACTAATATTACTTCTCTTACTACTACTACTATGGCAACTGCTACTACAGCTACTACTACTGCTACTATTACAACTTCTACTACTTTTACTATAACTACTACTACTATGACTACCACTCCTACTACTACTGTTCTACTACTACTAGTACTACTTGTTCTACTACTGCAAGTACTGTTGCTTCTACTACTCCTCCATTACTACTTGTGTTACTGCTACTACTGCTACTACTACAACAACAACTACTACTACTGTTGCTGCTGCTACTGCTACACCTACTATAGCTCGTACTACTTCTACTACTATTGCCACTACAACTATTGCAACCACTACTATAGTTACCACTATTATGACTACAACTACTACTATGGGTATTGCTATAACCGCTACTACCACTATTTCTACTGCTACTATTGCAACTAATTCCACTAATATTACAACTACTACGATTACTACTACTCCTACTTCTACCACTAATAATTCTCCTCCTCCTACTACTTCTGCTACTACAAATGCTACTTTCTGCTATTGCTGCTACTCTTACTACTACGACTACTACAACAACAACAACAACAACAACAACTACTACTACTACTACTATTCTTATTGCTACTACTACTCCTGCTCCAATAGCTAGTATTGCTACCACTACTTCGACAGCTACAAATGATGCTACTATTACAACAACAATAACAACTACTACTACATCTACTTCTACTGCTACTAGAATAACAACTACTGCTACAACTACTTCTACTACTATTACTCCTCCTCCTCCTCCACCTCCTCCTACTACTACTCCTACAACTACAAGTACTGCTACTACTACTACTATTGCTACTATCGCTACTACTGCCACTACAACCACTACTACTACTACTATTATTGCTGCTACTACTACCACTACAGCTGCTACTTCTACTATTACCACACTGCTCTGACTGCTACTGCTACTACTACCAACACAACTAGTACAACAATTACTACTGCTACAACAATTACTACTACTACTGCGACTACTACTGCTATGACTACTGCTACCGCTACTATTGTTGTTACTATTACTACAACTACTAGTACTACTACTGCAACTATTGCGGCTATTGCTACTACTACTACTACTGCTACTACTAGTACTACTACCACTATAGCTACTACAACAGCTTGTCCTATTGCTACTGGCATGACTACAACAGCTACTACTACTACTACTACCGGTACAACTACAACAACTACTGCTGCTACAACAACTACTACAGCTACTACTAATGGTGCTGCTGATTAAAAAACTACTTCTGCTACTACTACTAATAATGCTAGTAATGTAACTATTGTTTCTGCAACTGCCAATACTAGTACGACTACTACCATAACTACTACTACAAAAGCTACAACTACTGATATTACTGCTTGTAATACTTGTACTACTACTACTGCTACTTCTACTACTGCTACTCCTACTACTACTGCTACTACCACGGCAACTTCTGCAACTACTACTGTTACTACTCCTACTACTACAATTACTACTACTACTACTACTACTAATAATAATAATAATAATAATAATAATAATAATAATAATAATAATACTAATACTACTACCACTGCTACTGCTTCTACTACAGCTACTGCTACCCCTGCTACTACAGCTTTCACTACAGCAGCTTCTACTATTGCTACTAGTACTACTACTACTACTACTTCCACTACTGTTGTTGCTATAGCTACTGCTTCTACTACTCCTAGTCCTGCTCCTATGACTAATACTACTACTACTACTACTACTACTACTACTACTACCCCTACTCCTACTTGAACTTGAACTAATGCAACTACTACTATTACTACAATTGCTACTGCTACTACTACTACTCCGACTACTACTGCTACGACTACTACTAGTACAACTACTGCTACTACTACTACTGCTTCTACTACTACTATTGTTGCATCTGCTACAACTACTACAACAAATACTACTTCTACTACTGCTGCTACCTCTACTACAACTACTGCTCCACCTACTGCAACCACTACTAATTCTGCTATGACTACTGCTACTACTGGCACTAATCCTATAGTTGCGGCTACTACTACTTTTTCTCCAGCTACTACCACTTTCGCTATTACTACAAATACTATTACTACCACCACAACTTGTACTACTACTACTACACTAATACTACTACTAGTGCCACCACTACTACTACTACCACCATAATTTTCTAGTGCCACTCCTAGTGCAACTACTACTACTACTACTACTACTTGTACTGCTCCAAATAATAATATAACTAGTACTAATGCTACCACTTCTTCTACTAGTACTACTCCTACAACTATTACTGTTGCTACTCCTATTAATGCAACTGTTGACGCTACTACTACTTCTACTCCAATTATTACTACTACTGTAGTTGTTATTGCTATTACTACTCCTACCACTACTACTATTACTGCTGTTGCTACTGCTACTACTAGAATTACCACTTCTACTACTACTGCTACTACTACTGCTACTATTACTGTTACTACTACAACTACTATAGTTACTACTACTACTACCACTGCTACTACTACTACTACAGCTGTTGATGTTATAGCTTGTGCTGTTGATGCTACTACTACTGCTGCTTCTCCAGCTGCTGCTTCTGCTGCTGTTGCTATGACTACTACTACTACTCCTACTCTTAGTACTGCTACTACTACTCCAATCCCTACTCCTCATACTACTGCTACTATTACTACTATTGGTGCTGCTATTACTACTACTATAACTACTACTAATACTACTGCTACTACTACTGCTGTTGCTACTACTACTACTACTCCTTCTGCAACTACTACTACTTCAGCTAATATTACAACTACTCCAACGGCTACAGCTAGTACTAATACTGCGATGACAACTGCTACTACCACTACTACTACAGTTGCTGCTGCAACTACCATTTCTTTTCCTTTTGCTACTAGTTCTACTATTGCTACAAATACTATTACTACTATTACTACTACTACTAGTACAACTGCTACACTACTACTACTAATACTACAATTTCTTCTTCTACTGCTACTACTACTACTTCTGCTACCACTTCTTCCACTACTACTACTTTCCCTACTACTACTACTACTACTATTGCTGCAACAACTAATGCAACCATTGATACTACTACTACTTCTACTCCTATTACTACTACTACAACTAGTACCACTACGACTGCTACTACTACTTCTACTACTCTTATTGTAACTAATACTTCTACTACTACTGCTATGATTGCTATGACTGCTAATATGACTAGTGCGGCTACGATGGCTAGTACTACTATCACTGCTACTACTAATACTGCTGCTGCTGCTACTACTACTACTACTACTACTACTTCTGCTACAACTACTGCAACTACCACAACCACTGCTACTACTACAACTATTACTACTACTGTTGCTACTCCCACAGATACCACTGTTGCTGCTACTATTAATATAACTCCTACTATTACTACTACTACTACAACTAATGCTCCTCCTCCTCCTCCTCCTCCTCCTACTACTACTACTACTACCACCACCACCACCACCACCACCACCAACACAAATAATAGTATGACTCCAATGACTACTACTACTGCTACTAGTACTGTAGCTGCTACTGCTACTACTAATATTTCTTTGACTACTACTACCACTACTGCAACTACTACTGGCACTACTACTACCACTACAACTGCGGCTACGACTACTGCTTCAACTGCTACTACTACTACAACTACTATAACAACAACAACTACTACTACTACTACTACTATTATTGCTGCTACTACTACAACTACAACTACTTCTACTACTACTCCAACCACGAGTACTACTACTACAACTATTATTCCAGTTTCTGCTGCTCCTACTATAGCTCCTACTTTTGCTATAACTATTGCTACCACTGATGCTACTACGGCAACTACTGCAACTATAGCTTCCTACTACTACAAGTACTATTGCTACTATTACTATTACTTCTATTACTATAACAATGACAACTACTACTACTTCTACTCGTACTACTATGACTACTGCTATCGCTACTAATACTACTACTACTACTACAATTGCTTTTACTATTACTACTGTTACTGCTTCTACTTGTACTACTACTACTTCTACTACTACTACTACTATGACTACTACTACTATTACTATTGCTACTACTACCCCTAAAACTACTACTACTACTAGTACTCTTGCCACAACTACGAGTACTACTCCTACATCCAATACTACAACTCCTACCACTACAACAACAACAACTACAGCTACTACTACAACAACTACTGCTGCTGCTACTATGACAATTGTTGCCACTACGGCAACTACTGCTACAACTGCTTCCACTATTACTTTTGCCAGCACTGTTACTACTATTACTACTACCACTACGACTACTACTAGTACAACTACTACTACCACTTCTGCTACTACTATTATTGCCACTGCTACTGCCACTGCTACTACTACTACAATAACTATTTTCACTACTGCTACTACTATTACTGCGGCTATAACAACAACTACTACTGCTGCTTCTACTTGTGCTACTTCCACTACAACAACAACTACTACTTCTACTACTTCTACTACTATAACGGCTACTGCTATTGCTACTACTGCTGCTACTACTACTCTTACTACTAGTACTACTACTACTACACCTACCAAAACTACAATTTTTGCCACTACAAGTACTACAACAACAACTACTACTACAACTACTACTACTACTACAAATACTGCTACTACAACTACTACTACTGCAAATACTCCTATGACTATTTCTCCGACTACTACTACTGCTGCTATTGCTAATTCTACTACTACTACACTACTATAGCTACTACTACTTTTACGACGGCAATTACTACTACAACTACTATTACCACTCCTACTACTATTGTTATTATGACTACGACTAAAACTACTACTACTACTATTGTTACTATAGCTACTACTGCTGCTGCTGCTATTGCTGCTACTGCGACTACAATAACTACAACTGCTACACCTGCTACCACCACTGTAACTACTGCAACTACTGCTACTACTACAACCACAACTAGTACTACTACTGCAATAATTACTACTTCTACTACTCCTAGCTCTACTACTACTACTATTGCTTCTCTTACTAATACGGCAACTACAACTATAGCTACTACTACTACTTCGTCTCCAACTTCTACTACTACTACTACAAATGCTCCTATTGCAACTACCATTACTACTACTACTATTTTCCTTCTACTAGTACTACTCCTTCTACTACAACTAATAGTACTACTACTACTACTTCTTCTACTACTACTAATACTACTACTACTACTACCACCACTGCTGCTTCTACTATAGCTACTGCTACCCCAACTACTATAGCTTTCGCTACAGCAGTTTCTAATATTGCTACTAGTACTACTACTACTACTACTTCCACCACTGTTGCTACTTCTTGTACTACTCCTACTCCTGCTCCTATAACAAATACTACTACTACTACTACTACTACTACTACTACTACTACTACTACTACTACTACTACTACTACTACTACTACTTCTACTACTATTCCTACTCCTACTCAAACTCGAACTAATGCTACTGCTACTACTGATGCTACAATTGCTACTGCTACTACTACTAGTCCAACTACTACTACTACCACTACTACTAGTTCTACTACGATGACTACTACTATTTCAACTACTACTACTACTGCTGCTATTGCTGAATCTGTCGCAACTACAACAATAGATACTACTTCTACTACTGTTACTACTTCTACTACTACTGCGACTACTGCTACTACTACTACCACTCCATCTACTGAAGCTACTACTAATTCTGCTATAACTATTGCTACTATTGGCACTACTCCTACACTTTCGCTATTACTGCAGATACTATTACTACCACCACAACATGTACTACTACTGCTACACTACTACTACTGCTAGCGCTGCCACTACTACTACTACTACCATAATTTTCTAGTGCCATTCCTAGTGCAACTACTATTGCTACTACTACTACTACTACTTGTACTGCTATGGATAATAATATTACTAGTACTAATGCTACCACTTCTTCTACTAGTGCTACTTCTCCTACAACTATTACTCCTACTACTCCTATTAATGCAACCACTGATACTACTACTACTTCTACTCCAATTGTTATTACTACTGCTGCTGTGGCTGCTACTACTACTCCTACCACTACTGCTACTACTAGTAAAATTACTACTGCTACTACTACTGCTACTACCACTGCTACTACTACAACTACCACACTTACTACTACTACTACTGCTACCACTACTACAATAGCTGCTAATGTTGCTGCTTATGCTGTTGATGCCACTACTACTACTACTACTACTACTACTACTACTACTATTGCTGTTGCTGCAGCTTCTGCTGCTACTGCTACGACTACTACTACTACTACTCCTACTACAACTACTACCACCACCACTAAACTACTAGTACCAGTACTACTACTAGTTCTACTACAAGTACTGCAACTACTACTACTTGTCCAACTATAACTATAACTACTACTACTAGTATTGCTACAACAACTACTACCTCTACTTCTCCTTGTGCTACTACTGCTACAATAACTACTCTTACTACTGCTACTACTTCTCCTGCTACTACTGCTGCTCCTCCTGATTTTGCTTCAGCTACAACTACTACGATGACAGTTACTACTAATATGAATACTAGTACAACAACTACTACTACTAATAATAATACTACTATTACTACTACTACCATTACTGCTACTACTTATACTACTACTACTACTGCTGCTGCTACTACTTGGACTAATATTGCTTCTACTAGTACTCCTACAACTAGAGCTACAACTACAGCTACTACTACCACTACTGCTACTATTGCTACAACTACTTCTAGTAGTACTATGATAACTATTATGACATTTGTTATTACTAGTAGTTTTCTTACTTCTACCACTACTGCTACTATTTTTGCCACTACTACTAGTACTACTACTACTACTACAGTGACTACTACTACAAATTCCACGGCTACTACTACTGCTACTACTACTAATCCTACTACTACTACCACTACTACTACTATTAGTTCTCCAACTACTACCGTTATAGCTACTACTACTTTAGCTACTATTACTATTACTGCAGTTGCTGCTGCTGCTACTGCTATTATTATTGTCAATTCAACAACTATGACTACTAGTACTACTTCCACAACTACTACTACTACCACTGGAATTACTTCTACTTCTACTACTGCTACTATTACAACTACTATTATAACTACTACTACTATTGCTACAACAACTACGACTACTACTACCACTACTGCTACTACAATAACTACTACTACTATACTAGTATGGCTATTTTTGTTGCTGCTACCACTACTACTACCACCACAATTGCTACTACTACTGCTACTTCTGCTATTGCAACTACTACTGCTACTACTACCACTACTGCTACTTCTACAACTACTACTATTACTATGACTACTACAACCACTACTGCTACTACTATTGTTACTACAGCTACTACTACAACTACTATCACTACAACAACTACTACTGCTATAATTGCTAGTACTACTACTTCTCCTAGTAATACTACTACTACTATTGCTACAACTACAACCACCAGTACTACTACTACTTCTACTACTAGTACTGCTACCCCTATTACTTTCCCAACTACTGGTAGTAGTAGTAACAACAATAGTAGTAGTAATAGTAGTTGTAGCAGTAGAAGTAGTTGCAACAATAGTATTAGTAGGGGTGGTAGTAGTATTAGTTGCTGAAGTAGTACCAAAAGTAACAGTTGTTGGAGGAGTAGTAGATGCAATAGTAATAATTACAGTATTAGTTATAGTATTTTTATTAGCTGTCATAGTAGTAGCAGTAATAGTAGCAATTCTTTTGGCAATAGTAGCAGTAGCAGCAACAACAGCAGTAGTAGTAGTGTAGCAGTAGTAATTATAGTAGTACTAGTGGTAGTAGTAGTTGTAGTAACCGTAGGAGTAGCAATAGTAGTGGTTGTTGTAGTAGCACTAGTTGTTGTTGTAATAGTATTAGTTGTAGTTGTGGTAGTAGTAGCTGAAGTAACAGTTGTAGGAGAAGCAGTATTAGCTATATTAGTAGTGGTAGCAGTAGCTGGAGCGATAGTAGTAGTAGTTGCAGTAGCAGTAGCACTAGTAGTAGCAGTAGCAGCAGTAGTAGTAGCAGCAGTAGCAGCAGCAGCAGCAGTAGTAGTAGTAGTTGCCATTGTAGCAGTTGTAGTATTAGGAGTAGCAGCAGCAGTAGTAGTAGTAGTAGTAGGAGTAGTAGTAGTAGAAGTAGTACTAGTAGTAGTAGTAGTAGTAGTAGTAGTAGTAGTAGTAGCAGTAGTAGTAGTAATAGTAGTAGTAGAAGCAGCAGTAGTAGTAGGAGAAGTTGGTTCTAGTTGAAGTCAAAGTAGTATTAACAGTAGTAGTGAGAGTCGTAGTAGTAGCAGCAGTAGTAATAGTAGTAGTACTAGTAATAAAGTAGTTGTAAAAGTAGTTATTGCAATAATAGAAGAAATATTAGTAGAAGCAACAGTAGTACTAGCAGCAGGAGTTGTAGTAGTAGTGGTAGTAGTAGCAGCAGCAGAAGCAGCAGCAGTAGTAGCAGTCTAAGTAGTAGTTGTAGTAGTAGTCGTATTAGTAGCTACAATGGCAAGAGCACAGTAATAGTAGTAGCAGCCTTAATACTAGCAATAGTAGCAGCAATAGTAGTAATAGTTGCTATTGTAGTAGCAGTAGCAGCTGCATTGGTTGTAGTTGTTGTAGTAGAAGTAGCAGTAGCTATAGGAGCGGCAATAGTAGTAGTAGTCATAGCAGAAGCAGTAGTAGTAGAAGTAGTTGTAGTCATAGTAGCAGTAGTTGTCTTGGTAGTAGTAGTTGCAATTGTAGTAGTAGTAATAGGAATAGTAGTAGCAATAGTAGTGGTTATAGCACTAGCAACAGTAGTAGCAATAGTAGTAGTAGTAGTTATAGTAGTGGCAATTATTGTAGTCGTAGCAGCAGTAGTCGTAGTACTACTAGTAGAAGTAGTTGAAGTAGTAGGAGTAGGAGTATGAGTAGGAATTGGTGTAGGAGAAAGACTAGAGGTAGGAGTGGTAGTCGTAGAAGTAGTAGTACTTGTAAAAGTAGTAGCAGCAGTAGCAGCAATTGTAGTGGTTGTAGTAGTGGTCAAGGCAATAGCAGTAGTAGTAGCGGTAATAGTAGTAGGAGAAAAATGAGTAGAATTTATAGTAGTACTAGTGGCAGCAGGATTAGTAGGAGTACTAGCAATGGTAATGGCAATAGAAGTAGTAGAGGTAGCAGTAGAAGTAGTAGTAGTAGTAATACAATTAGTATTAGTAGTAGCAGTATTAGTAATAGTCATATTGTAGTGATTGTGTTAGTTATAGTAGTATTTTCTGGAGAAAAAGTAGTAGTAGTAGTAGTATTAGTTGTAGTTGTAGTAGTAATAGTAGTACTAGTAGTAGTAGTAGTAGTAGTAGTAGTATTAGTACTTGTCGAAGTAGACATTGTAGCAGTAGTTGCAGTAGTTGTAGTAGTTGTAGTAGTAGTAATAGTAGTAGTAGTAGGAGTACTTGTAGAAGTAGCCGTTGTAGCAATAGTTGTAGTAGCTGTAGTAGTTGTAGTAGTTGTAGTAGTAGTAGCAGTAGTAGTAGTAGGAGTACTACTTGTAGTAGTAGAAGAAGTAGTAGAAGCAGAAGTAGTACAAGTAGTAGTAGTAGCATCAATAGCAGTAGGAGTAGTAGTTGTAAGAGCAATAGTAGTAGCACTAGTAGTGCTGTAGTAGTTGTAGGAGTTGTTAGTAGACATAATAGTAGTCGTAATACTAGTAGTAATAGTAGTAGTAGTAGAAGCAGTAATAGTAGAAGTAGAATTAGAAGTAGTAGTAGCAAAAATCACAGTAGTAGTAGTAGTGGTAGTTGTAGTACCTGTAGTAATAGTAGTAGTAGCTGTAGTAGGAGATGTAGTAGAAGTAGCAGTAATAGTTGTAGTAGAAGTAGTAGTACTACTAGTAGTAGTAGTAGCAGTAGTAGTAGTACTAGTAGTGGTAATAGTAGTAGTAGTAGTAGTAGCAGCAGCAGCAGCAGCAGCAGTAGTAGTAGCAGCAGTATTAGAAGCAAGAGTAGTAGCAGTAGCACTAGTAGAAGTAGTACTAACTATAGCTGTATTGGGTGTAGAAGTAGTAGTAGCAGTAGAAGTAATCGTGGTAGTAGTTGTTGTTGTTGTAGTAGTAGTAGCCGTAGTAGCAATTGTAGGAATAGTAAAAGTTACAGTAGTAGCAGCAGTAGGGGAAGTAATAGTAGTTATTGTTGTTGTAGTTGTTGTAGTGGTAGTAGTAATAGAAGGAATAGTAGTTATAGCTTTATTATTATTAGTAGTAATAGCAGCAGCAACAGTAGTAGTAGTTGTAACAGTCGCATTAATAGTAGTAATAGTTGTAGTAGTAGCCATATTAGTAGCAGCAACAACAACAATAGCTATTGCAGTAGTAGTAATTGTAGTAGTAGTCGTAGTTGTAGCAGAAGTAATAGAAGCAATAGTAGTAGTAGTAGCAGTGGTAGAGGCATTACTAGTAGCCGTAGCGACAGCAGTAGCCTTAGTTGTACTTGTAGTAGTACAACAAGTAGTAGTTGTTGTAGTTGTTGTAGTGGTACTATTAATAGTAGCTGTAGTTGCTGCATCAGTAGTTGCAGTAGCTGTAGCAAAAGTAGTAGTTGTAGAATTAGCAAAAGTAATAGTAGCAATAGTAGTACTAGTAGTGACAATAGTAGCAGTAGTAGTAGTAATAGGAGTATTATTAGTGATAGCAGTAGAAGGGACGGTTGCAACAATAGTAGTAGTAGTAGCAGTTGTAGTAGCAACAACAATAGTAGTAGCAGTAGTAGTAGTCATAGTAGTAGTAATAGTAGTAGTAATAGTAGTAGTAGCAGTAGTCGAAGAAGGAGTAGTAGCAGTCACTATTGTAGCAGAAGTAGAGGTTGTAGTAATAATAGTAGTAGTAATTGAAGTAGCAGAAATAGTAATAGTAGTAGTGGCAGTAGCAGTAGTCATTGTAGCAGTTATAGTTGTAGTAGTAATAATATTGGTCATTGTTGCAATAGTAGTAGTAGAAGTAGTAGTAAGAGTAAAACAAGGTGTAGTAGCAGTAGTAGTAGAAGTGGTAGAAGTTGTACTTGTCGTATTCTTAGTAGTATTAATAGTAGTTGGCGTAGTAGTAGTAGCAGCAATAGTAGCAATAATTGCAGTAGTAGGAGTAGTAGTAGTAGTAATAATAATAGGAGTTGCAACTGTTGCAGCTATCGCAGTAGCAAATGTAGTAATAGTAGTAGTAGTTGTTGTAGTTGCAGTATAAGTAGTGGTAGTTGTCGTAATAGTAAAAGTTGTAGTAGCAACAATAGTAGTAGTAGTAGTGGTAGCTACTGCAACAATAGAAGTAGTAGTAACAATAGTTGTAGTAGTTGGAGGAGTAGCAGTAGCAGTAGTAGTGGTAGAAGGAGTAGCAGCAGTAACAGAAGTAGTAGGAGTACTAGAAGTAGCAGCAATTGTAGTAGTAGCAGTAGTAGCCACAGTAGTAGTAGGAGGATAAGTAGTACTTGTTGTTATTGAAGGAGAAGTAGTAGTTCTAGTAGTAATAGTAGTAGTTATCGTAGTAGTACTAGTAGTAGCAGAAGTTGTAACAGTAGTTGTAGTAGTAGTAGTAGTAACAATCGCAGTAGATGTAACTGTAGCAGCAGTAGTTGTAATAATAGTAGTAGCAGTACCAATGGTGGAAGTAGTAATTTTGTTAGCATAGTGGCCATAGTAGTAGTAGCAGTAGAAGCATTTGTAGTGCAGTAATTGTAGTAGTTGGAGAAGTCATAGTTGTAGTAGTAGTTGTAGCAACACCAACAACAATAGTAGTAGTAGCAGCAGTAGTAGTAGCAACAGTAGTAGTAGTTGTTGTTGTTGGAGTGGCAGTAGTAATACTGGTAGTAGTACAAGTGGTTGAAGTAGCAGGAACAATGGTAGTAGTAGTAGCAATAATAGTAGTAGTAGCACTAGTAGCAGCAGTAGTTGTTCTGGTAGTTGCATTAGTAGTAGTAGCAGTAGTAGTTGCATTACTAGTAGTAGCAATAGTTGTTGTAATAGTAGTAGTAGTAGTAGTAGTAGTCGTAGTAGCAGTAGTAGTTGCATTACTAGTAGTAGCAATAGTTGTTGTAGTAGTAGTAGTAGTACTAGTAGTAGTAGTAGTAGTAGTAGATATAAAAGTAGCTGTAGTGGCAATCGTAGTAGTAGTAGTAGTAGCAGCAGTAGCCTTAATAGTAGTACTATTTGTGGTAGTATTCATAGTGGTAGCAACAGCGAAGGTAGCTGTAGCAGTCGTAATTGAAGTAAGAGTAGTGGTAGTAGTGGTTGTATTAGTAGTAGTAGCTGCAGAACTATTAGTAGTAGGAGCAGGACTAGTAGTAGTAGTAATAGTAGCAAGAGTAGTAGTAGTGGTAATGGTAGTAGCAATAGTAATTGTCACAATAGCAGCAGAAAGAATTATTGTAGTAGTGGTAGTTGTAGTAGTAGTAGCAATAGCAGTAGTAGTAGTGGGAGTAGTACTCCTAGTACCTGTAGTTGTAGAAGTAGAAGTAGAAGCAGTAATAGTAGTAGTAGTCACGGTAGTAATTGTTGTAGTAGTTGTAGTAGTAGTGGCAGTAGTGGGAGTAGTAGTAGGAATAGGTGTCGGGGAAGGAATAGTAGTAGGAGTAGTGGTAGTAGCAATTCTAGGAGTAGGAATAGCCTTAGTAGTAGTAGTAGTATGATTAGGAGTAGTGGAAGTAAAAGACACAGTAGTACTTGTAGTAGTAGTAGTAGTAACACAAGCAGTAGGAGTAGTAATTGTTGTAGCAGTAGTCATAATAATATTTATAGCAGTAGAAATAGTAGTAGTAGTAGTAGCAGTAGGAGTACTACTCATAGTACTAGTAGAAGAAGTAGTCACAATTGTAGCAGTAATAGCCGTAGTAGTAGTAATTGTAGAAGTAGTAGTTGGTTTTTCAGTAGTAGTAGTAGTAGTTGGAGTAGTAGTAGTAGTAGCAATATCAATAGGAGTAGCGGTTGTGATAGTAGTAATAGTAGTAGTAGTATTAGTAGTAGTAGTAGTAGTAGTAGTAGTAGGAATAGTAGAAGCAGTAGTAACAGAAGCAGCAACAACAACAGCAGTAGTAATAGTAGTAGTAGTAGTGGTGGTGGTGGTGGTGGTGGTAGTGGTGGTAGGAATAGTTGTATTAGTAGTAGCAATAGCAGCAGCAACAGTAGTAGTAGTAACATTTGCTGCAGCAACAATAGTAGTAGTAGCAGTAGCAGAAGTAGTAGTAGCAGAAGTGGTAGTAGTTGTAGTAATAGTAGTAGTAGTTGTTGTAGTAGAAGTAGTAATAGTAGCAGCAGCAGTAGTAATAGGAGCAGTAGTAGTAATAGTGGTAGCAGTAGCAATAACAGTAGTAGTAGTAGAAGTAGCAGTACGAGTAGCAGTAGCAGTAGTAACAGTAGCTATAGAAGTAGTAATAGTAGCAGTAGTAGTAGTAGTAGTGGTAGTAGTAGCAGTTGTTGTTGTTGTTGTTGTGGCAATAATAATATTGGTAGTAGTACAAGTAGTAGAACTAGAAGCAGCAACAGTGGTAGTTGAAGTAGCAACAGTGGTAGCAGTAGAACTAGTTGTACTAGTAGTAGCTGTAGTGGTAGCATTAGTAGTAGTAGCAGTAGCAGTTGAGGCAGAAGTAGTAGTAGCTGTCGTAGCAGCTATAGTTGTTGCATTAGTAATAGTAGCAATAGTAGTTGTAGTAGTAGTAGTAGCCATACTAGTTGTTGTAGTTATAGTAGTAGTAGTAGTGGCGGCAATCGTAGTCGCTGTAGTAGTAGCAGCATCCGCCGCAATAGTAGTACTAGTTGTGGTAGTATTAGTAGTAGCAGCAGCGGAAGCATTCGTAGTAGTAGCAACAATAGCGGTAGCAGTAGTAGTTGGAATAGTAGTAGTAGCAATAAGAGTAGCAGTAGCAGTAGAAGTAGTAGCAGCAGTAGTAGTAGGGGTTGTAATGGTTGTAGTAGTAAAAGTAGTAGTGGCAGTAGTGGGACTAGTAGAAAGAATTGGTGTAGGAGAAGGAATAGTAGCAAGAGTAGTAGTAGTTGTTATAGGAGTAGTAATAGTGTTAGTAGTAGTTGTAGCATGAGTAGGAGTAGCGGTAGTAAAAGTCATAGTAGTACTAGTAGTACTAGTAGGATTAGTAGTAATTGATGTCATTGTAGTAGTAGTAGTAGTAGTAATACTAGCAGTAGGAGCAGAAGTTGTAGTACTTGTGGTAGTAGTAGTCAGAGTAGTAGTAGTAGTAGTTGTTGTGGTAGTAGTCATAATAATATTTGTAGTATTAGAAGTAGTTGTAGTAGTAGCAAGAGTATCACTCATAGTAGTCATAGAAGAAGTAGCTGCAATAGTAGTAGTAATAGCCGTAGTAGTAGTAATTTTAGATTTGGTTTCGCAGTAGTAGTAGAAGTACTAATAGTAGCAGAAGTAGTAGTAGTAGGAGGAGGAGGAGGAAGACGAGTTGTAGTAGTAGTAGGAGGAATAGTAGTAATAGTAGTAGTAGTAGTAGCAGAAGTCGTCGTAGTAGTAGTAGTAGTAGTAGTAGAAATAGTAGTAGGAGGAGGAACAGTAGTAGAAGTAGTAGTAGTAGTAATAGTAGTAGCAGCAACAGTAGTAGTAGTACTAGTAGTAGGAGTACTAGTAGCAATCGCAATAGCAATAGCAGTTGTAGTAGTAGTAGTAATAGCAGTAGTAGTAGTAGTAGAAGTGGTACTAATAATAGTAGTTGTAGCAGCAGCAGCAGTAGTAGTAGTAGTAGAAGGAGTAATAGTAGTAGTAGTAGTAGTAATAGTACCAGTAGCAGGAGTAGTAATGATAATATTAGTAGTAGTAGTAGTAGTAGCGGTAGTAGTAATAGTAGTAGTCATAGCAGTAGTGGTAGTAGTAGTAGCAGTGGTAGTAGTAGTAGTAATAGTTGAAGTAGTAGTAGTAGTAGTAGTAGTAGTAGAAGTCGAAGTGGCAGTAGTAGTAGTAATAGTTGTAGTAGTAGTAATAGGAGTAGTAATAGTAGTAATAGTAGCAATAGTAGTTATAGTAGTAGCAAGAGCTCTAATAGTAGTAGTAGTATTAGTAGCAGTAGTTGTAGAAGTAGGAGTAGTAGTAGCAGCAGCAGAAGTAATAGTAGTAGTAGCAGGAGCAGTAGTAACAGTAGTAGCAGTAGTTGTAGCACAAGCAGCAGCAGTAGTAGTCCTTGTAGTAGTGGTAGCAGCAGCAGAAGTAGTAGTAGCTGAGCAATAGAAGTTGTAGTTGTAGTAGTAGTTCTACAAGTAGTTATAGTAGTAGTTGTTCTAGTAGTAGCAGCAATAGTAGTAGTAGAAGTAACAGCAGTAGAAGTAGTACTAGTGGAAGTTGTAGTAGTAGTCATAGGAGAAGCAGCAGTTGTAGTAGCACTAGTAGTACTAATTATTGTTGTCATTGTCGTTGAACAAGTAGTAGTAGTCATAGTAGTAGTAGTATCAGGAGTTGTGTTAGTATTAGTAGTAGTACTTGTAGTAGAAGTAGTAGTAGTTGTAGTTGTATTAGTAGTAGTGGTTGTTGTAGTAGCAATTGAAGTATTAGTAGTTGTAGCAGTCATAGTTATTGTTGTAGTAGTAGTGGTAGTAGTACCAGTAGCAATAGCAGTAGTAGTAGTCGAAGTGGAAGTAGAAGTAGTAGTTAGAGGAGTAGGTATAGGACTAGGAATAGTCCTAGGAGCAATAGTAGTAGTAGTAGTAGTAGTAGGTGTAACAGTAGTAGTAGGAGGACGAGTAGTATGAGTAGCAACATAAGTCATAGCAGTTCTCACTGTAATCGTAGAGGTAGTTGTAGTTGTAGCAGTGGTAGCAGTCGATTGCTGCTCCTCCGAGCACTAAACCTACTCCTACTCCATCAACTACTACTACTCCTACGACTATTGCTACTGCTACTGCTACTACAAATACTGCAGTTGTTGATGCTACTACTACAGCTGCCACTGCCAGTATTACCAATACTACTACTACTTTGCTACTACTACTACTACGACTACTACTACTACTACGATTACTACTACTACTACTACTACTACTACTACTACTACTACTACTACTACTATTACTACTACTTGTACTACTAGTACTACTACTACTACTACCACCACCACCACCACTTCTGCTACTACTCCTACTACGACTACTACTAATACTACTACTACTACTATTACGACTTCTACTACTACTACTCCTCCTACTACTACTACTACTCCTACTACTACTACTACTACGACCACATCTACTCCTACTACTACTACAACTATGATCACAACAACTAGTACAACTATTATTGCTACTACTAGTACTACTACTCCTCCTTCTCCTTCTCCTCCTCTTGCTACTACTACTACTACTACAACAACAACAACAACAACTACTACTACTACTATTAATAGCTACTATTACTACTACTACAACTACCCTAACTTCAACAATAACAACAACAACAACAATTAGAACTACCACTACTACTACTACTACAACTACTACTAATACAACAACTACTACTACTACTAACACTACTACTACTACTACTACTACTACTACTACAACAACAACAACAACAACAACTACAACTACTAGTAATAATACTACCACTACTACTACTGCTATTACTACTACAACAACTACTATTGCTACTATTGCTACAACCACACCTAGTGTAGTAGTAGCAGCAATAGTAGTAGATGTAGCAGTAGCAGTAGCAGTAGTAGTAGCAATAGAAGTGGTATTAGTAGTAGTAGTAGTTGTTGTTATAGTAATGGTAGTAGTAGTAGTATTAGTAGTAGTGGTGGTGGTGGTGGTGGTGGTGGTGGTGGTAGTAGAAATAGTAGTAGTAATAGTAGTAATAGTAGCAGTTGTAGTTGTAGTAGTGGCTGTTGTAGTAGTAGTAGGAGGAGGAGGAGAAGTAGTAGTTGTTGTTGTAGTAGTAGCAGTAGTAACAGTAGTAATTGTAGTAGCAGTAGCAGGAGTAGTAGTAGTAGTAGTAGTAGTAGTATTAGTTGTATTAATTGTAGTAGTTGTTGGACTAGTAATCGTATTAGTAGCAGTTATTGTAATAGTAGTGTTGTAGTAGTAGAGGTAGTAGTAATAGTAGTAGAGGTAGTAGTCATAGTAAAAATAGTGGAAAGAGTAGTAGTAGAAGTGGTAGTAGTACTAGTATTAGTGGTAGTTGTAGTTGTGGTAATAGCCATTGTCATAGTAGTCAAAGTTCTGGTAGTAGTATTAGTATTGGTTGTAAGAGTAGCAGCAGTAGGAGTAGCAATAGTTGTAGTAGTAGTAGTGCTACTATTAGTATTAATAGTAGCCGCTGGAGTAGTAGTAGGAGTAGTGTTAGGACTGGGAGTTGGAGTAGGGTTAGTAGTAGTACCAGTAGGAGTAGTGGTATTAATAGTGGTAGCAGTAGTAGTTATATTTGTAACAGTAGTAGTGGTAGTTGGAGGAGTAGGGGGAGTAGTATCGGTAGTAGTCATAGTTGTAGAAGTAGTAGTTGTAATAGTACTAATATTAGTGGTTGTAGTAGTTGTAATTATAGTAGTAGTAGTAGTAGTAGCTGGAAGGGTAAAAGTAGTAGTAGTAGAAGTAGTAGGAGTACTAATAGTACTAGTTGCAATTCGAGTAGTAGGAGTATTATTTATTGTAATGGTAGCAGTATTATTAGTTGCAATAATTGTAGTTGTAGGAGTAGTAGTGGTACTAGTAGAAGTAGTTGTAGTAGTAGTGTAGTAGTAGTAGCAGAAGCAGTAGGAGTAGTAGCAGTTGTGGTAGTAGGAGTAGCAGTTGTGGTAGTAGTAGTAGCCATAGTACTAGTTGTAGCTGGATTAGTTGTAGTTCTAGTAGTTGTAGTGGGAGCAATAGTAGCATTAGTACTAGTAGTAGTATGGGGTCATAGTAGTGATAGTAGTTGTAGTGCTAGTTATAGTAGATGTAATAGTAGTAGTAATAGTGGTAGTAGTAGTAGTAGTAGTGGTAGTCGTAGTAGTAGTAGTGGTAGTAGTAGTAGTAGTAGTAGTAGTAGTAGTAGTAGTAGTAGTAGTAGTGGAAGTAGTAGTAGTAGTAGTAGAAGTAGTAATAGTAGTAGTAGTAGAAGTTATTGTAGTAGTAGTAGTTATTGTAGCAGTAGCAGTAGTAGTTATAATTATAGTAGAAGTAGCAATACTAATAGTTGTATTAGTAGTAGTAGTTGTAGTAGTAGTTGTAGTAGTAGTGGTTGAAGAAGTGATAGTAGGAGTACGAGTTGGAGTAGCAGTAGTTGTAGGAGTAAGTGTAGTACTAGTAGTAGTCGGAGCCGGAGTTGTAGTAGTTGTAGTATTAGTAATAGTAGTAGTGGTAGTTTTGGTAGGAATAGGAGTAGGAGTAGTTCTAGCAGTCGTAGTTGTTGGAGTAGTGATAGTAGTAGTAGTAGGAGTTGTACTAGCTGTAGTAGGAGTTGCAATAGTTGTAGTAGAAGTAATACTATTAGTAGTGTTGTAGCAATTGCAACAGATACAACAGTAGTTGTAGTAGTAGTCGAGGTAGTAGCAGTAGTAGTAATAGGAGCAGTAGTAGTATTAGTAGCAATAATAATAATATTAGTAGTTATTGTGGTAGTAGTAGTAGTAGTAGTAGTAGGTGGAGGAGGAGCAACAGTTTTCATAGTAGGAGCAATAGTAGTTGTAATTATAGTGGTAGTCGTAGTAGTAGTCATAGTAGTTAAAGTTCCCGTAGGAGTTGGGGTTGGAATAGGAGTTTTAGTGGGAGTTATAGTAGAAGTAGTAGTACTAGTAGGAGTAGCAATAGTAGCTGTATCAGGAATAGGTGTTGTAGTAGTAGTAATATGAGGAGGAGGAGTAGTTGTAGTAGTAGTCGTAGTACTCGTAGTAGTAGTAGTAGTAGTTGTTGAAGTAGCAGTTCTTGCAGTAGTAGTAGTTGCAGTAGTAGTAGTAGTAGTGGTAGTAGTAGTAGTAGTGGTTGAAGTACTAGTAGTTGTTGTAGTAGAAGTCTTGGTGGTAGGAGTAGTACTATTAGTTGTAATAATAATAGTAATAGAAGTAGGAGTAGTAGTAGTAGTCGGAGTTGCCGTATAAGTAGTAATAGTAGTAGTAGTAGTAGTTCTAGTAGTTGTAATAGTAGTTGGTCTAGTTGTAGGGATAGTAGTAGGAGAGGTGGTAGTAGTAGTAGAAGTTGTAGTACGAGTAGTGGTAGTAGCAATAGTAGTAGTTGGAGTACTAGTAGTAATAGTAGTAGTAATAGTAGTTGAAGTACTTGTATCCACAGTAGTCGTAATA
Organism: Trichopus zeylanicus subsp. travancoricus; assembly: GCA_005019695.1. Taxonomy (NCBI): domain Eukaryota; kingdom Viridiplantae; phylum Streptophyta; class Magnoliopsida; order Dioscoreales; family Dioscoreaceae; genus Trichopus; species Trichopus zeylanicus. The sequence goes on along the minus strand of RXID01014620.1, from coordinate 39,752 downwards.
TTAGAAGTAGTAGTCATAGTCGTAATAATACTAGTGGTTATAGGTGCAATAGTAGTAGCAATAGTAGCAGAAGTAGGAGTTGCTACAATAGTAGTGGTAGTAATAGTAGTGGTAGTTGTTGTAGTTATAGTAGTAGTAGATGTCATAGCAGTAGTAATTATAGTAGTTGCAGTATTAGTAGGAGTAGTAGTAGTAGTGGTAGGAGTACCTATAGCAGTAGTAGATGTAGTAGTAGAAGTAGTACTATTAGTAGTAGTAGTAGTAGTAGTAGTAGTAATAATAGTAGTAGTAGTGGTAGAAGTAGTAGTGGTAGTTGTAGTAGTAGTAGAGGTAAAAGTAGTAGTAGTAGTAGAAGTAGTAGTAATAGCTGTAGGAATAGTAATAGTAGTAGCAGTTTTGTAGCAGTAGTAGTAGCATCAAAAGTAGTACCAGTAGTACTAGTAGTGGTAGTAGTAGAGGAAGTAGCATTTGTAGTGGCAGTAGCAGTAGCAGGAGTGGTTCTTGTGGCAAGAACAAGAGCAGCAGCAACTTCAATAGAAGCAGTAGTTGAAATAGCAGTAGTTGCACTGGTTGTAGTAGTAACTCTACTACTAGTAGTAGTATTAGCAACAGCAATTATAGTAGTTGTTGTTGTAATAGCAATAGTAGCAGTAGCACCAGCACCAGCAGGAGTAGTAGTAGTTGTAGTTGTAGTAGTAGTAGAAGCTGTAGTAGTATAGTAGTAGTAGTTGGAGTAGTAGCAACTATAGCAGCAGTAGCTACAGTCGTTGTATTAGCAATAGAAGTAGTTGTAGTAGTTGTTGTAGTAGTTGCCACTGGAGTAGTAGCAGTAGCAGCCATAGTAGTTGTAGTTGCTATAATAGTAGTGGTTGTAGTAGTAGTAGTAGCAGCAATAGTAGTAGTTGTAGTTGTAGTAGTAGTTATAGTAGTAGTAGTAGCCATAGTAGCAGTAGTTGTAATAAAAGGAGTAGTAGTAGTTGTTGTTGTTGTAGTAGTAGTAATAGCAGAAGCAGCAACAGCAGCAGAGGTAGCAATAGTGGTAGTAATAGTAATATCGGTAGTGGTAGTAGTAGTAGTCATATTAGTAGTAGTAGTCATATTAGTAGCAGTAGCAGTAGTATTTATAGTAGTATTAGTAGTAGTAGTAGTAGGAGTAGTAGTAGTAGTAGCAGTAGTAGTAGTAGTAGTAGTAGTAGTAGTAGTAGTAGTAGTAGTAGTAGTAGTAGTAGTTATAGTAGTTGTTGTAGTAGCAGCAGCAGTTGTTGTTGTTGTTGTTGTCGCTATAGTAGAAGCAAGAACAGCAGTATTAGTTGTAGTAGAAGAAGCAATAGTTGCAGCAATAGTAGTATTAGTCATAGTAATAGTAGAAATTATAGCAAAGTTGTAGTAGTAGTGGTAGTAGTGAAAGTAGCAGTAGCAGTAGTAGCAGAAGTTGTAAGAGTTGTATTAGTTGTAACAATTGGAGTAGTAGTTGTAGGAGTCAAAGTAGCAGTAGGAATTGAAGTAGGAGTAGTTGTATTAGTAGAAGTAGTAGTTGTAGTATTAGTAGGTAGTAGTAGCAACTAGAGTTGGAGTTGTAGTAGGCGTCGAAGATGTAGTAGGAGTAGTACTAGTAGTAGGAATAGTGACAGTAATAACATTATTAGTTGCAGTAGTAGTAGTAGAAGCAGTAGCTGGAGGAGTAGTAGTAGCAGTAGTAGCAACTATAGTAGAAGCAGCAGTGGTATTAGTTGCAACAGATATAGTAGTTGTTGTTGTAGTAATAGTAGTCGTAATGGTAGTAGTGTTAGTTGTAGTAGTAGTAATAGTAGTTGAAGTAGGAGTATTAGTAGTAATAGTAGGTTTATAAGTAGTAGTAGTAGCAGGAGCAGGAGTAGGAGTTATAGTAGTAGTTGGGGTAGTCGTAGTGGTAGTAGTAGAAGTAGCAGTAGTCGTAGTAGTAGAATTAGTAGTAATAATAGTAGTAGTAGTAGTAGTAGTAGTAGTAGTAGTAGTAGTAGTAGTAGTAGTAGTAGTAGCTGCAGTAGCAACAAAAGTAGCAGCAACAGATGCGGCATTAGTTTTAGTAGTAGCTGTAGTAGTAGTAGTAGTGGTGGTTGTAGGAGCAGCTGTAGTACTAGTAGTATTAGTAGTACTAGTAGTATTAGTAATGCTAGTATTATTAGTAGTAATAGCTGTTGTACTAGGGTTAGAAGTAGTAGCAATAGTAGTAGTAGTAGTAACAGGAGTAGTAGTAGTAGTAGTCAAAGAATTGGAAGAAGATGAAGAGGAAGTAGTAGCAGTTGTTGTTGTTGTTGTAGTAGTAGTTGTAGTAGTAGTGGTAATAGGAATAGGTATAGGAGTAGGAGTAGTAGTCATAGTGCTTGTGGTAGTAGTACTAGTAGTAGGAGTAGTAGTAGTAGTAGGTGTTGTCCTAGTAGTAATAGCATTGGCAATAATACTAGTTGTATTAGTATGAGTATTAGTAATAGTAGCAGTGGTAGTTATAATAGGAGTTGGAGTAGTAGTAGTTGCAGTAGCAGTAGAAGTAGCAGTAGTCATAATCGTAATAGTTGTAGGGGTAGAAGCAGAAGTCGTAGTAGTAGCAGTAGGAGTAGTAGTAACAGTAGCAGCAATAGAAGTAAGATACATAGATGTAGTAATAGTAGTAGTAGTAGCGATAGTAGTTGGAATAATTGTGATAGTAGTAGATGCTGTAGTAGTAGTAGCAATAGTTATTGTAGTATAAATTGTAGTAGCAGTAGTTGTAGCAGTGGTAGTAGTAGTAGTTGTGGCAGTGGTAGTAGTAGTAGTAGAAGTTCTACGAGCTATAGTAGTAGTCGCAATAGTTGTAGTAGTTGTAGCAGTAGGAGTAGTAGTAGGAGTTGGAGTAATAGTAGTAGTAGTAAAAGTAGTAGTAGTAGCAAAAGTAGTAGTCATTGTTGTAGCAGTAATTGTAGTAGTGGTAGTAATATTAATAGTAGTAATAGTTATTGTTGTAATAGTAATTACAGAAATAGCAGCTACAGTGGTCCTAATCATAGTGTAGGAGTATAGTCGCAGTAGTAGCAGTAGTACTAGTAGTAGTGGTTGTACTTGTAGTAGTAGCAGTAGTTGTAGTATTAGAAATCGTAGCTGCAGTGGTTCTACTAGTAGTAGTATTAGTAATGATAGGAGTTGTAGTTGTTGTAGTAGTTGTAGTAGTAGTAGTAGTAGTAGTAGTAATAGTAATTATTGTCATAGTAGTAGTGCTAGTTGAAGTAGATGTACTAGTAGTGTAGTAGCAGCAGCAGCAGTAACAGTAGTGTGAGTATTAGCCGTAGTAGCTGTAGGAGATGTATTACTAGTGTTAGTAGTAGTAGTAGTAGTATTGTAGTGGTGGTGGGTGGTAGTAGTAGTAGCAGTAGTAGTAGCAGTAGTAGTAGTAGTAGTAGTAGGAGTATTAGCAATAGTAGTTGTTGTTGTTGTGGTGGTGGTGGTGGCGGTAGTAGTAGTAGTAGTAGTAGGGGTAATAGTTGGAGTCGTAGTAGAAATAGTAGTAGTAGTTGTTGTTGTTGTGTTGATCTTGGTAAAAGTAGTAGTTGTTGGAGTAGTAGTAGTGCTGGTAGTCGAAGTTGTAGTAGTTGTGTAGTAGTTATAGCAGAAGTAGTAGTAGTTGAGGAAATAGCAATAGTAGTTGTAGCCATAGTAGTAGTAGTAGCAAGAGTTGGGGTAGAAGTAGTTGTTGTAGCCGTAGTAGCAACAATAATAAGAAAAGTAGAAGTAGGAGCAATTTTTGAAGTAGGAGTAGAAGTACTAGGAGTAGTAGCAATAGTAGTAGTAGTCATAGTATTAGTTGTTGTGGTAATAGTAGTAGTAGTAATAGTAGAAATACTAGTAGTGGTAGTAGTAGTAGTACTATTTGTAGTAGTAGGGGCAGTAGTAGTAGCAGTAAGAGTAGAAGTAGTAGTAGTAGTAGAAGCTATAGTAGTTGTAGTTGTAGTTGTAGTTGGAGTAGTGGCAGTAGTAGTCATAGTTATTGTAGTAGATGTATTACAAGTAGTAGTAGTAGAAGTACTACTACTACTACTACTAGTACGACTAGTAGTAGCAATAGTAGTAGGAGTAGTGGTAGTAGTAGTAGTAGAAGTAGTTGCAAAAATAGTGCAGTAATAATATCAGTAGTAGTAGTAGAGGTAGTAGTAGTAGTGGTTGTAGTTGTAGTTGTAGTAGTAGTAATAGTTCTAGTAGTTGTCATTGTAGTGGTAGTAGCTGGAATAGTAGTAGTAGTAGTTGTGGCAGCAGCAGCAACAATAACAGTAGTAGTAGTAGTAGTAGCATTAGTAGTTATAGCATTAGTAGAAGTAGTTATAGTAATAGTAGTAGTAGTAGTAGTAGTAGTAGTAGTAGTAGTAGTAGTAGTAGTAGTAGTAGTAGTAGCATTAGTAGTAGTAGTAGCATTAGTAGAAGTAGTTGTAGTTATAGTAGTAGTAGTAGTAGTAGTAGTAGTAGTAATAGTAGTTGTAGTAGTAGCAGCAGCAGTAATAGCAGCAGTAGTAGTTATAGCATTAGGAGTAGTAGTTGTAGAAATAGTAGTAACAATAGCAGTAGCAGTAGTACTAGTAATAGTAGTCGTAGTAGTAGCAGTAGTAGTAGAAGTTACCATTGCAATAGTACTAGTAGTTGAAGTAAAAGTAGTGTTAGTAGTAATTATAGTAGTATTAGTCGTAGGTGTAGAAGTACAAGTAGGAGTTGGATTATGTGGAGGAGGAGGAGTAGTAGTAGTACTTGTAGTTGTAGTATTAACAGTAGTACGAGTCGGAGTAGAAGTAGGAGTAGTAGTAGCAGTAGTGGGAGGAGCTGGAGGAGTCGTAGTTGTAGTTGTTATTCTTGTTGAAGTAGAAGTAGTACATGTAGTAGTATTATTTGTTGTAGCATTATTAGTTGTAGTAGTAAGAGTCGAAGCAGGAGTAACCGTAATTGGAGCAGTGTTTGTAGTAGTAGTAGTGGGAGTAGTAGGAGAAGTAGTAGTTGTACTAGTAATGGAAGTAGTGTTAGTATTAGTAGTTGCAATAGTAGTTGTAGTAGTAGTAGTACTAGTTGTAGTAGAAGTAGAACTTGTGCCAGTAGTTGTAGTGGTAGCAATAGGAGTAGTTGTGGTAATAGTAGTAATAGTAGCAATAGTAGTAGTGGTAGAAGTAGATGTTGTAGCATTAGTAGGAGTAGTAGTTGTTGTTGTAGTAGCGGTTATAGTAATAGTAGTAGTAGTAGTAGTAGTAGTAGTAGTAGTAGTAGTAGTAGTAGTAGTAGTAGTAGTAGTAGTAGTAGTAGTAGTAGTAGGAGTTGTAGCAGCAGCAGCAGCAGCAGCAGCAGCAACAGTAGCAGTAGTAGCAGTCGTAGAAGTAGAAGTAGTAGTAGTAGCGGTAGCAGTAGAAGTCATAATAGCTGTAGTAGAAGAATTATTTTTTGGATTAGTAGTAGGAGTAGTAGTTGGAGTTGGAGTCGTAGTAGCGAAAGCAGTAGTAATACTAGTAATATTAGTTGCAGTTGTAGTAGTAACAGTAGTAGTGGTAGCAGAAGAAGAAGTAGTACCAGATGTAGTAGTAGTAGGTGAAGTAGTAATAGTCGCAGTAGCAGTACTAGTAGTATTAGTAGTAGTAGCAGCACTAGTAGCATTAGTAGCCGCAAAAGTAGTTATTGTTGTAGCAATAGCTGTAGTAGTAATAGTAGCGATAGTAGTAGTTGTTGCAATAGTAGTAGTAGTCGTAGTAGTAGTAGTAGTAGTACTAGCAGTAGTGGTAGTAGTATTAGTTGTAGTAATAGAACTAGGAGTAGTAGTAGTACTAGTGTAAATAGTAGTAGTAGCAGCAGTAGTAGTTGTATTAGCTGTGGCGGTAGTAGTTGTAGTAGTAGTTGTAGTATTAGTTGTAGCCATCGTAGGAGTTGCAGCAGTCGTAGTAGAAGGAGGAGGAGGAGTAGTAGCTGTAGAAGTAGTAGAAGTAGGAGTAGTATGAGAAGTAGTAGTAGTAGCAGCAGCAGCAGTAGTAGTAGCTATAGTAGTTGTATTCGTCATAATATTAGTGGCAGTAGTATTACTAGCATTAGTAGTAGTAGTAGTTGTTGTTGTTATTGTAATAAGAGAAGTAGAAGTTGAATGAATAGTAATTATTATAGCAGAAGTAGTATTTGCAGTAGCTTTAGTAGTAGTCATACTACTACTAGTAGTAGTAACAGTGCCCAATGGCAGTAGTGCTAGTTGCAAAAGTAGTATTAGTAATAGTAGTAGTAGTATTAGTAATAGTAGTAGTAGTAGTAGTAATAGCAGTAGTTGTAGTAGTTGTAGTAGTAGTAGTAGCAGTAATCGAAGTCATAGATGTAGTAGTAGTAGTCGTAGTAGGCATAGCAGTTGCAGTAATAGCAATGACAATAATAGTAGTAGTAGTAGTAGTAGTAGTAGTAGTAGTAGTAATATAGTCGTAGTAGTCATAGTAGTCGTTGCAGGAGCAGAAGTAGTAGTAGCAGTAGTAGCAGCAGTAGTAGTAGTAGTAGTAGTAGTTGTTGTTGTTGTTGTTGTTGTAGCAGTAGCAGTAATAGCAATAGAAGTAGACGCTGTAGAAGTAGTAGCAGTAGTAGTAGCAATTGTCGTACGAGTATTAGTAGTAGCAGCATTGGTTGTGGTTGACGTAGTGGTAGGAGGAGTAGTAGTAGTAGGAAAAGGAGAACTAGTAGTATAAGCTATAGCAATAGTAGTAGTAGTAGTTGACATAGTAATAGTAGTAGTTGCAATAGCTGAAATGGCAGTATTTGTTGCAGTTGTACCAAAAATAGTAGTTGTAATAGTAGTCATAATAGTGGTAGAACAAATAATACTCCTAGTACAGGTAGTAGTAGTAGATGTAGTAGTAGGAGTACTAGAAGAAGAATTAGTAGTAGTAGTAGTTGTTGTTGTAATAGTAGTAGCAAAAGTAGTAGCCGTAGTTGTTGTAGTTGTAGTAGGAGTAATAGCTATAGAAGTTGTAGTTGTCATAGCATTTGTAGTAGTGGTTGTAGCAGCAGTAGTAGTAGGATCTGCAGTAGTCATAACAATAATTGTAGTAGTAGCAGTAGTAGTCATAGGAGGAGGAGTAGTAGTAGTAGTCATAGTAGTAGTAGTAGTAGTCGTAGTATTAGGGGAAGTAATAGTAGTTGTAGTAGTAGCAGTAGTAGTAGTGGTAGTTGGACTCGTAGCAGTAGTAGCAGGAGCATCAGTAGTAGTAGAAGTCCTAAAAGAACTAGAAGTTGCAGTAGTAGTTGTAGTAGTAGTAGTAGCAATAATAGTAGTAGTATTTGTAATACTAGTAGTAGCAGTAGTAGTTGTAGCTATAGTAGTATTAGATGGAGCAACAGTAGCAGTACTAGCGGTAGTAGTAGCAGTCATAGTAGTAGTTGGCAAAGTTGCAGTAGTAGGAATAGTTGATGCAGCAGTATTCGTAGTATTAGTAGTTGTAGGAGTAGCAGTAGCAGTAGTAGGAGCAGCTGTAGTAGTAGTAGTAGTTGTAGCAGCAGCTGTAGTAGTAGTAGTAGTAGTTGTAGTAGTAGTAGTAGTAGTTGTAGTAGTAGAAATAGTTGCAGCAACAGTAGTAGTAGCAGTAGTAATAGAGGCATGAAAAGTAATAGTGGTAGTGGTAGTGGTAGTAGTAGTTTTAGTAGTAGCAGTTGTCATAGCAGAAATAGTGATGGTAGTAGTATAGGAGTAGTAGTTGTTGTAATAATAGTAGTAGTTGTTGTAGTAGTAGTAAGAGGAGTGGTAGAAATAGTAGTAGTAGTAGTGGTAGTCGTAGGAATAGTGATAGTAGTAGTAGTAGGAGTACTAGTAGCAGTAGTTTTAGTAGTAGTAACAATAGCTGTAGGAGCAGTAATAGTAGTAGCATTTGTTGTTGTAATGGTACTAGTAGCTCTAGTAATAGTGATAGTAGTAGTTATAGTAGTAGTTGTAGTAGTAATAGTAAGTGTAGTAGTTTTAGTAGCAGTAGTTGTAGGAGCAGTAGCCGTAGTAGTAGTAGCAACATTAATAGTAATAGTAGTAGTCGCAGCAGCACAAGCAATAGTAATAGCAGTTGTTGTAGGGGTAGTAGTGGTGGTAGTCGTAGAAGTAGCTGTAGTAGTAGGAGTAGTAGTACTAGCAGTAGTTGCAGTAGTATTGGAAATAATATTAGTAGTTGTTGCAGTAGAAATAGTAGTTGCAGTTGTAGTAGGAGCGGAAGTATTTCAAGTTGCAAAAGTTGTAGTAGTATTAGTTGATGTAAAAGTAGCAGCAGCAGTTTTAGTAGTAGTAGTAGTAGTTCAAGTAAAAGTAATAGCAGAGGTTGAAGTAGAATCAGCAGAAGCTGCGTTAGTAGGTGGAGTAGCAGAAGCAGAAGTAGTAGCAGTAGTGGAAGTAGAAGTAGTAGTAGTAGTAGTTGAAGTAGAAGTAGCAAAAGTAGCGAAAGTAGCAGCAGTTCTAGTAGTCGCAGTAGCAGCAGCAGCAGCAATAGAAGTAGTAGTAGTTTTATTCATAGTAGTAGTAGGAGTAGCTGTAGTAGCAGAAGTAGTAGCAGTAGTTGTAGTAGCAGAAGTAGTAGCAGAAGTAGTAGCAGAAGCAGTAGCAGAAGTAGTAGCAAAAGTAGTAGTAGAAGTAGTAGAATTATCAGTAGTAGTAGCATAAGTAGTAATAATTACAGTAGTAGGCGCAGTATAGTAGTAGTAGTAGAAGTAGCAGCTGGAGTTATATTAGGAGTAGTAGAAGCAGTAGAAGCTGTTGCAGCCCTAGTTAAAGTAGGAGTGGTAGTAATAGTAGGAGAAGTAGCAGTAGGAGTATCAGTAGTAGCACTAGTGTTTGTAGTAGTAGTTGTAGTAGTAGTAGAAGTAGTAGTTGGAGTAGTATTAGTCCTAGCAACAGTAGTAGCAATCATAGTTGTAGTTGCAGTAGTAGAAGGAGCAGTTCCAGTACTAGCATGAGTACCAGTTGGAGTTGTAGTAGTAGAAGTGGTAGCCGTAGTAGCTGTAGTAGTAGTAGTAGTGGTCGATGCAGTAGTAGTAGTAGTAGTAGTAGTAGTTGTAGTAGTAGTAGTAGTTGAAGCAGTAGTAGTAGCAGCAGTAGCAATAGTAGTAGTAGTAGTAGTGGTAGTAGTAGTTGTTGTTGTCATAGCAATATCAGCTGTAGTAGTAGTAGTAGCAGTAGTGGTAGAATTATTAGTAATAGTAGTTGAAGTGGGAGTAGTACTAATAATAGCGGTAGGAGCAAAAGCAGTTGGGGTAGTAGTAATAGCAGCAGTAGTAGTAGCGATAGTATGAGTTGCAATAGGAGTTGTAGTATTAGTCGCGGTAGGAGTAGTTGGAGTAGGGGTAGTAGCAGAAGTAGTAGTTGTACGAGAAGAAGTAGTCGTATCAGTAGCAGCAGCAGCAGTAGCTATAGTAGTGGTAGTAGTCGGAGTATTAGTGGCAATAGTAGTACTAGCACCAGTAGTATTTGAAATTGTAGCTGTAGTAGTTATAGACGTAGTAGTAGAAGTAGTAGTAGAAGTTGCTGTTATAGCTATTGGATTAGCAAAAGTAGTAGTAGTAGTAGTGGAAATACTACTAGTAGTAGTAGTTGTTGTTGTTGTTATAGTAGTAGTAGTATTAGTAATCATAGTAGTAGTAGTAGTAGTAGTAGTAGTAGTAGTAGTAGTAGAAACAGCCGTAGTAGTTGTAGAAGTAGTAATTATAATGGTAGTAGTTGCAATAGTGGTTGTTGTAGTACTAATAGCAACAAAAGTACCCGCAGCAGTAGTAGAAGTAGTAACATTATTAGTAGGAGTACCAGTAGTAGCAGCTGTGGTTGTAGTAGTTTCAGAAGTAGGAGTATTAGTCGTAGTAGCAGGTGCTATAATAGGAGTATAAGTAGTAGTGGTAGTAATGGTAGTAGTAGTATTAGTTGCAGTAGTAGTATTAGTAGCAGTAGTTGTGGTAGTTGTAGTAGTAGGGGGAGAAGTAGTAGTAGTAGTAGTAGAAATAGTAGTCGTAGTAGTAGTAGCAATAGTAGTCATTGTAGTAGTAGCAGTAGTAATAGTAATAATAATAATAGTAGTAGTAGTTGTTGTATTTATAGTATTACTAATAGTAGCAGAAGTAGTAGCAGTAGTAGTTGTTGTTGTAGCAATAGTCATAGTAGGAGCAGTAGTAGTAGTGGTAGCAGCCATAGTAGTAGTAGAAGTGTAGAAGCAATAGTAGTAGCATCAGAAATAGTAGCAAAAGTAGTAATAGCAACAAGAGTAGGGGCCGTATTAGTAGTGGTAGTCCAAGTAGTAGCAAGAGTTATAGTAGTAGTAGTAGAAGCAATAGTAGCCATTATAGCACTAGTAGAAGTAGAAGTGGTAGTAATAATCGGAGAAGAAGTAGCAGTAGTAGGAGTAGCAATAGCAGCAGGAGAAGTATAACTAGTTGTAGTTGCAGCTGTAGTAGGAGTATCATTAGCAGCAGTAGTGGTCATAGTAGTTGTTGTAGTTGGAGTAGTTATTGTAGTAGTAGCAGCGGTTGTAGCAGTAATAGTAGCAGTAGTAGTTGTTGTTATAGTAGTAGTATTAGTAGTAGTTGTTGTAGCAGCATCCTAGTTGGAGTCATAGCTGTAGTAGAAGGAGAAGCAGCAGTAATAGTAGGAGTAATAGTTCAGTTGTAGCTGCAATAGTAATAGTGGTAGCAATAGCAGTAGTAGTAGGAGTACCATTAGTAAAAGTAATAGTAGTTGTAGCAGTAGTGGCCGGAGTAGTAGTTGTAAAAGTAGGCGTAGGAGTAGAGCAAATACTAGCAGTAGCAGTAGTAGTAGTAGTAGTAAAAGTTGCAATAGTTATAGCAGCCATAGTAGTAGCAACGGCAGCAGGAGTTGTAGTAGTAGTAGTAGTTGTTGTTGTATTAGGAGCAGTAGTATTAGTATTTGCAATTGTAGCAGTAATAGTAGTAGCCATAGCCATTGTGGCAGTGGTAGTAGCAGTAGTAGGAGCTATTGTAATGGTAGCAGTAGTCGTAAGAGTAGGAGAAGTAATAGTAGCAGTAGAAGCTGCAGCGGTAGCAACAAAAGTAGTAGCAGTAGTACTAGAAGTAAAGGTAGTAGTAGCCGAAATAGTAGTAGTAGTAGTACGATTAATAAGAATAATAGTAGTAGCCGTAGGAGTAGTAGTTGCAGTAGTAGTAGAAGTAGTAGTAGCAGGAGTAGTAGTAGTAATAGCAAGAGCGGAAGTAGCAGAAGAGACGATAGTAGCAATAATAGCAGTCGTAGTCGTAGTAGTAGTAGTTGTAGCAGTAAAAGTAGTACTAGTAGTATTATTAGTACAGTAAGTAGTAGTAGTAGTAGCAACAACACTAGTAGCAGTGGCAGTAGTAGTAGTTGTAGTAGTACTCAGAGATGTAGTACCAGTAGTAGGAGGAGGAGGAGGAGGAGTAGTAGTAGTAGCAGTAGTAGTAGTAGGACCAGTTGTAGTTCTAGCAATCACAGCGGCAGTAGTAGTGCTAGTAGTGTAGTAGTCGAAGTAGTAGCAGAAGTAGTAGTAGCAGTAGTAGTAATAGTAGTGGTCGTGCTAGTTGTATTACTTATAGTAGTAGCAGTAGTCGAAGTACTAGTAGTAGCATTAGTAGTAGTAGTAGCAGCTGTAGCAGAAGTAGTAGCAGCCGTAGAAATAGTTGTAGTATTAGTAGTAGTAGCAGTAGTAACAGTAGTTGTAGAAGTATTTGTAGTAGTAGAATAGAAGTAGGACTAGTAGTAGATGTAGTAGTAGAAGTAGCAATAGTAGTAGTGGCAGTAGTTGTAGTAGTAGTAGTAATAGAAGTAGAGCAGTTAGTATTAGAAGTAGTAGTAGCAGTAGAAGTAGTAGTAGCAGCATTATTAGTAGTAGTAGCACCTACTGTAGTAGTTGTTCTAGCAGTAGTAGTAGTAGTAGTAGAAGTGGTGGTGGTGGTAGTAGTAGTAGTAGTATTAATAATAGTAGTTGTTCTAGCAGTAGTAGTAGTAGTAGTAGAAGTGGTGGTGGTGGTAGTAGTAGTAGTAGTATTAATAATAGTAGTAGTAGCAGTAGTAGTAACTATAGTAGTAGTACTAGCAGTAGCTGTCATAGTAGTGGTAGTAGTATTAGTTGTAGTAGTAGTACTAGTAGATGATGTAGTTGCAGAAGTAGTAGTTGTAGCAGCAGCTGTAGTAGTAGTTGTAGCTATTGTAGTAGTAGTAGTAGTAGTAGGAATGGTAGCAATAGCAGCAGTAGTAGCAGTAGTAATAGTTGTAGAAGATGTCGTAGCTGAAGTTATAACAGTTGTAGTAGTAGTATTAGTAGCTAAAGCTATAGTAGTAGTTGTACTAGTTGTTGTATTAGGACTAGTAGCACCAGTAGTAGTAGCAGTAGTAATAGTAGTAGAAGATGTTGTAGCTGATGTTGTAACAGTTGTAGTAGTAGTGTTAGTAGTAGAAGCAATAGTAGCTATTGTAGTAGCTGTTGTAGTAGTGGCAGTATTAGGAGCAGTAGCACTAGTAATAGTAGTAGTAGCATCAATTTTATTAGTTGTAGTAGTAGTAGTGATAGTAGTAGTACTAGCAGAATTAGTAGTAGTAGTGGTTGCAGTAGTTGATGTGGAATTGGCATTAGCAGTACCCATAGAAGTAGTTGCAGTATTAACAGTTTCAATAGCAGTAGAAGTAATAGCATTGTAATTAGTAGAAGTAGTAGCCGTAGTAGTAGCAGTAGCATTACTAGCAGAAGTAGCAGCAGTAGCAGTAGTAGTTATTGTGGTAGTAGAAGCAGTAGCAAACTAGTAGCAGCTGTAGTTGTAGCAGTAGTGGTTGTAATAGGAGAATTAGAGCAGTAGCAGTACTAGTTGTAGTTGTTGCAGTAGTAGTAGTAGTAGTTGCTATTGTTGTAGGAGAAGCTATAGTAGTAGCAACAGTAGTAGTTCTAATAGTAGCCAAAGTAGCAATTGTAGTAGTAGTAGTACTATCAGTAGCAGCAGAAGTAGTAGTAGCAGCAGCATAAGTAATAGTAGCATTAGTAGTAGCAGATGTACTAGCAGCATTACTAGCAGTAGAAGTAGCAGTAGATGCAGCAATTATAGTAGTAGTAGTAGTAGTAGTGTCATAGCCGAAGTAGTAGTATTAGTAGTAGTAGCAACAGTAGCATTAGTCATCGTAGCAGTAATAGTAGTAGCAGTAATAACTGTATGAACAGTGGCACTATTAGTTGTAGAAATAGTAGTAGTTGAAGAAGTAGTAGTAGCAGTAGTAGTAATAGTGCTCCTAGTAGTAGTGGTATTAGTAGTAAATGTAATTGCAATAGAAGTAGTGGTAGTAGCAGTAGTAGTTGTAGTAGTTGTAATAGTAGTAGTAGCAATAGTGGAGCAGAAGTGGTAGAGTAGTAGTTGTAGTAATAGTAGTAGTATTAGTTGTAGTAGTATTAGTTGTAGTAGTGGTAATAGTAGTAGGAGAGGTAGTAGTATTAGTAGCAGTTGCTGTAGTCATATTAGTAGCAACAGTGGCAGTAGTAGTAATAGCAATGGTAGTAGCAACTATCTTAGTAGTAGCAGTGGTAGTAACAACTATCGTATTATTAGCAGTAGTAGTTATAATAGTAGTAGTAGTAGTATCATTAATAGTAGTAGTTGGAGGGGTTGTAGTAGTACTAGCAGTAGCAGTAGTTATAGTAGTAGTAGTAGTAGTAGCATTAATAGTAATAGTTGGAGGGGTTGTAGTGGTAGTGGTAGTAGTAATAGTAGTAGTATTAGTAGCAGTAGTACTAGTAGTAGTTGTTGTAGTAGTAGCAGTTGCAGTTGTAGTAGCAGTAGGAATAGTAGTAGTAGGAGTAGTAGTGGTAATTGTAGTAGGAGTACCAGCAGTAGTGGCAATAGTAGTAGTAATAGTTGTAGTAGTAGCAGTAGTAGCCACATCTTTCGTAGTAGTAGTATTAGTAGTAGTTATAGTAGTTGCAGTAGTACTACTAGCAGTAGTTCTAGTGATAGTATTAGTAGTAGTAGCAAGAGTCGTAGTTGTACAAGTAGTAGTAAGTGTAGTAGTCGTAGTAGTTGTAGTTGTAGTAGCAGCAGTAGCAGCAGCAGCAGTAGTAGCAGTGGTAGCAACATTAGTAGTAAAAGTACTAATAGTCGTGGCAGCACCAACAATAGTCATAGCAGTAGTTGTACTACTAGTAGTAGTAGTGGTAGTAGTAATAGAAGTAGCTGTAGTTGTAGCAGCAGCAATAGTAGCAGTAGTTGCAGTAGTAGTGGTAGTAGTATTAGTAGTCATTCTAGTAGCAGTAGTAAAAGTAGCAGTAGTAGTAGTAGTATTAGGAGGTGGAGAAGTTGTTGTTGTAGAAGTAGTAGTAGCAGCTGAAGTAGCTAGAATAGTAATTGTAGTAGTAGTTTTAGTAATAGTTGTTGTAGTCATAGTATTAGTAGTAGTAGTAGTTGAAGTAGAAATAGTAGCAGAAGTTGAAGTAGAAGTAGTAGTAGCAGCAGCAGTTGTAGTAGTAGTAGTAGAAGCAGTAGAAGTAGTTGAAGTAGAATTAGTAGTTGTTATAGTTGTAGTAGTAGCAATAGTTGTAGGATTAGTAGTAGAAGTAGTAGCTGAAGCAATAGTAGTTGTAGCAAAAGCAGTCATACCATTTGTAGTAGTAGTAGAAGTAGTAACAGAAGTCGTAGTAGTAGTTATTGTATTAATAGCATCAATAGTTGCCGCAGAAGTAGTAGAAGTAGTAGAAGTAGTAGAAGTAGAAGCAATAGTATGAGATGTAGCTATAGAAGTAGCAGTTGTAGTAGCTGTAATAATAGGAGCAGTAGTTTTTGTTGTTGTTGTAACAACAGCGGTAGTAGCAGTAGAAGTTATAGTAGTAGCAGTAGCAGTTGGAGTATCAGTAGTAGTAGTATATGTTGTAGTAGTAGTAGCAGTAGGAGTAGTAGTTGTAGTAGCTGGAGCCATAGTAGCAGTGGTAGCATTTGTAGAAGTAGTAGGAGCAAGAGTAACAGTTGTAGTAGTAGAAGTAGAAGTGGGAGAACTAGTACCAGTAATACTAGTAGTTGGAGCGACAATAGTAAAAGTAATAGTAGCAGCAATCGTGGTAGTAGGAGTGGTAATAGTTATTATTGGAGTAGTAGCAGTAGTTGTAGGAGTAGCTGTTGCTGTAGCAGTAGCTAAAGTAGTTGTAGTTGCAGTAGTAGTAGGAGTACCATTAGTGAAAATAATAGCAATTGTAGTAGTAATAGTTGCAGGAGTACTAGTAGTAGCAGTCACCATAGTTGTGGCGGTAATGGTAGCAGTAGTAGTAGTAGTAGGAGCTATTGCAGAAGAAGTAGGCGCAGTAGCAGTAATTCTAGTAGTAGCTGTAGCATTAGTAGTAGGAGCAGCAGCAGTAGTATTAGTAGTAGTAGCAGCAGTAGTAGTAGCATTTGTAGAAGGAGCATTAGTAGTAGTAGTAGTTGTTGTTGTAGTAGTAGTAGTAGCAGTAGTACCAATAGTTGTAGTAGTAGTAGCAGTAGTTGCAATAGTCGTAGTAGTTAGACAAGTCACAGTACTAGTAGTAGTAGTAGCAACAGCCACAGTTGTAGTATTATTGTTAGTAGTTGTAGTATTAGCAGTAAAAGTAGTAGTAGCAGAATAGTAGTAGCAGTAGTAGTAGTAGTAGTAGTTGTTGTTGTTGTAATAGTCGTAGCAGCAGTAGTAGCAGGAGTAGTACTAGTAGTTGCAGTTGTTGTAGTTGTTGCAGTAGTAGCAATAGTAGTAGTACTAACGATAATAGCAGAAGTAGCAGTAGTAGCAGCAGTAGTCATTGTTGTTGTTGTAGTAGTAGTGGTAGTAGAAAAAGTAGTACTATTATTTGTTGTTGTAGTAGTAGTAGTAGTAGCAGTAGTTGTTGTAGTAGTAGTAGCCATAGTAGCAGTAGAAGTAGTAGTAGCAGGAGTTGTAATAGTAGTGATAGAGGTAAAAGTAGTAGTAGTCGCAGTAGTAGCAGAAGTGGAACTATTTTTAATGATAGTAGTAGTAGCAGTAGTAGAATAAGTAGTAGTCGTAGTAGTAATAGTGGCAGCAGTAGTAGTAGTAGTCGTTGTAGCAATAGTAGTTGTAGTAGTAATAAAATTAGTAGTAGGAGAAGTAGTAGTAGGAGGTGAAGATATAGTAGTAGTTGTAATAATTGTAGTAGTAGAATCAATAGTAGTAGTAGAAGTGGTAGTAGTAGCAGTTATACTAGTAGTAGAAGTAGTCGTAGTAGTACTACTACTAGTTGTTGTTGTAGTAGCAGCAGCAGCAATAGCAGTAGTAGTAGTAGTAGAAGTTCTAGCAGCAACAATACTAGTAGTATCAGCAACAACAACAATAATACTAGTAGTAGTAGTAGTGGTAGTAGTAGTAATAGGACTAGTAGTAGCAGCAGTAGGGATAGTATTTACTATTGGTGTACTAGTAGTAGTAGTAGTAGTAGTAGAAGAAGAAGAAGTAGTAACAGTTGTTGTAATAGTAGTAGCAGTAGCAGTAGTCATAATATTAGAATTAACAGTAGTAGAAGTGGTAGTAATTGTATTAGCTGTAGAATTAGTAGTAGTAGTTGTTGTTGTTGTTGTAGTTGGAGTAGGAGTTGTAGTAGGAGTTGGAATTGGAGTGGTAGTAGGAGTTGGAGTAGGAGCTGTAGTAGAAATAGTAATCGTAGTAGTAGAAATAGTAACAATAGTAGTAGTAGTAGCAGTAGCAAAAATTATACTAGTAGTAGTAGAAGAAGTAGTGGTAGAGGTCATTATAGTAGTAGAAGTAGTAGTAGCAGTAGTAGTAGTAGAAGTCGTAGTAGTAGTAGTAGTAGTAGTAGTAGTCATAGCAGTAGTTGTAGTAGTAGTAGAAGTAGTTGTAGGAATAGTCGTTGTAGTAGTATTAGTTGTACTTGTAGCAATAGTAGTAGCAGTAGTAGTAGAAGCAGTTGTAATAGCAAATATAGTAGTAGCATCAATAGTATTCACAGTAGTAGTAGTAGTAGCAATAGTAGTCTCAGTAGCAAGTGCAACATTAGCAGTAGTACTAGTACAAGTAGTAGTAGTAGTAGTGGTAGTAGTTGTAGCTAAAGTATTGGTACTAGTAGTAAGAGGAGGAGTAGTAGGAGTGGTGATGTAGTGCAGCAGATGCAGCAGCAGTTGTAGCAGTAGTAGCTGTAGTAGTAGAAGTAGTAGCAATAGTAGTAGTAGCAGTGCTAGTAGTAGTAGTTGCAGCAGCAGCAGCAGCAGTAGTCGTAGCAGTAGTAGTAGGAGTAATGGAAGTAGCAGTAGTAGTGGAAGTAGTAGCAGTAGTAGTAGAAGTAGTAGCAGCAGTAGCAGCAGTAGTAGTAGCAGTAGTAGTAGCAGTAATAGTAACAGTTGTGGTAGTAATAGCAGCAATAGTAGTAGTAGCAGTAGTAGCAGTAGTAGAAATAGTAGCAGCAGTAGTAGTAATAATAGTAGCAGAAGCAGTAGTTTGAGTGGTAGGAGCAGCTAAAGCAATAGTAATTGTTGTTGCAGTCGTAGTAGGAGAAGTAGCATTAGTAGTTTTAGTACCGATAGTAGTAGTAGCGGTAGTAGAAGTAGCTATACCAAAGGTAGAAATAGTAGTAGAGGTAATAGTAGGAGTAGTAGTGGTAGTAGTAGCAGCAGTGTAAAGAGCAGCAGCAGCAGTAGTAGTAGTAGTGGTCATGGTAGTGGTAGTAATTGTAATAGTAGTAGTAGTAGTAACAGTAGTAGTAGTACGGGTTGGAATAGGTGTGGTAGCAATAGTAGTTGTAGAAGTTGTAGTGGTAGTAGTAATAGTATCAGGACTTGTAGTAGTAGCAATAGTGGTAGTAGTCGTAGTCGGAATAGTCGTAGTTGGATTAGTAGTAGCAAAAGGAGTTGGAGTTAGAACAACAGTAGCAGTAGTAGTCATAGGAGGAGGAGTATTAGTTGCAGTAGTGGTAAGTATTACTAAGAATAGTAGTAGTAGTTGTTGTAGTATTAGCTGTCACAGTAACAAAAATAGTAGTAGTAGAAGTAGTAGCGGTAGCTATAGTAGAAATAGTAGTAGCAGAAGTAGTAGTAGCAGTATTAGTAGTAGTAGTAGTAATGGTGGTGGTCATAATAGGAGTGGTTGTAGTAGTAGCTGTTGCAATAGTAGAAGTAGGTTAGTAGTGGTAGTTGTTGTTGTAGTAGTAATTGTTGTTGTAGTAGTAGCAGTTGTAGTAGTAGTAGTAGCAGTGGTAGTAGCAGTCGTAGTAGGAGTCGTAGTAGGAGTGGTATATGTAGAAAAGTAGTAGTAACCATAGTGGGAGTAGGAGTAGGAATAGTAGTTATTGTAGTAGTAGTTGTTGTTGTTGTTGCTGTTGTGGTAGTAGTAGCCGGCATAGTTGCTGTAGCAGAAGCAGCAGTAGTAGTAATAGTAGTAGTAGTAGAGGTAGTGATAGTTGTAGCTGTTGTAGTGGGTGTAGTAGTTATAGTAGTAGTAGTAGTAGTTGGAGTTGAAGTAGTTGTAGTACTAGCAACAGTAGTAGTCGTTGTAGTAATAGTAATTGCTATAGTATTAGTAGCAATAGTAGTGGTTGTAGTAATAGTAGCAGCAGTATTAAGTAGTACCAGTAGTGGAAGTAGTAGTTGTTGTTGTAGTTGTTGTTGTAGTAGTAGTAGTAGTAGCAGTTGTAGTAGGATTTATAGTAGTAGTAGTAGTTGTTGTTGTTGTTGTTGTCGTAGTGCTAGTAGTAAAAATAGTAATAGTAGTAGAATTATCAGCACTTGTAGTAAGAGTAGCAGTTATAGTAGTAGTAGTAGCAGGGGTAGTCATAGCAGTTGTGGTTGTTGTAGAGGTAGCAGTAGTTGTGGGAGCAGGACTTGTAGTAGCAGTAGTTGTAGTGGAAGGAGTAGTAGTAATAGTTGTATTAGTTGTTGTTGGAGTAGTGGTAGTAGTTGTAGCAGTAGCAGGTCTGGTAGTAATAGTTGAATTAGTTGTAGTAGTAGCCGTAGTAGCAGGTGTAGTAGTAATAGTAGTATTATTAGTAGCAGTAGTACTTGTAGTAGTAGTTGTTGTAGTATTAGTGGTAGCAGTAGAAGTAGTAGTAGAAGTGTCAGCATTAGTAGTAGTAGTAGTAATAGCAGCAGTAGTACTAGTCGCAGTAGCAGTAGGTGCAGTACCTATAGTATTAGAAGTAGTAGTGGTAGTAGGAGTAGCAGTACCCGTAGGAGTAGTAGTTACAGTAGTAATAGTGTTCATCACACTTTTAATAGTTGTATTTGTAGTAGTTATAGTAATAGTTGTAGTAACAGTAGCAGCAATAGTAGTAATATTAGTATTAGTAAAAGTAGTATTAGTAGTTGTAGTAGTAGTAACCGTAGTTGTGGGAGCAATAGCAGCAGCAACAATAGTCATTGTAATAGAAGTAGTAGTCGTAGTAGTAGTAGTAGTAGTAGTAGTAGTAGTAGTAGTAGTAGTAGTAGTAGTAGTAGTAGTAGTAGTCGTAGTCATAGTAGTAATAGTACAAGCCGTGGTAGTAGTAGCAGTTGTAGTAATAGCAGTCGTACTAGGAGTAGTAGTTGTAGTTGTGGGAATGTTAGGAGTAGCAGTAGTAGTTGGCCTAGCAGTAGTAGAAGGAGTTGTAGTAGCAGAAGTAGTAGTAATAGCAGTTGCCATAGCTACAGGAGCAACAGTAGTAGTTGTAGTTGTAGTTCTAGAACTTGTAGTTATAGGAGTAATAGCATTAGTAGTCATAGGAGTAGTAGTTATAGTAGTAGTACTAGTACTAGTAGTTGTAGGAGTAGTAGCAGTAATAGTAGTAGTAGGAGAAGTAGTCGTAGTAGCCGTAGTCGTTATTGTAGTAGCAGTAGTTGTAGTTGCAGCAGCAGTTGTCGTAGTAGTTGCAGAAGTAGTAGCAGTAGCAGTATTTGTAGTAGCAGCAATAGTAGCAGTATTTGAAGTTGTAGCAATAGCGGTAACAATAGTAGTAGTTGGAGTAACAGTAGAAGTAGTAGCAGTATGAGTAGTGGTTGTAGTAGTAGCGGTTGTAGTACTACTAGCAGTAGTAGTAGTACTACTACTAGCAGTAGTAGTAGTACTACTAGCAGCAGTAGTAGTAGTAGCAGTAGTAGCAGTAGTAGTAGTTATAGCACACATAGTAGTAAGTTGTAGCAGTAGTTGTTGTTGTTGTCATTGTAGGAGAAGTTCTAGTTGTGGTAGTAGTATTTGTAGTAGTAGTACTAGTATTAGAAGTTGTAATATTTAACTATTTTTACGATGGTTGCTACTAGTGCTATTGCACCTACTACTACTGCTGCTACTACAACTACAACTACTACCACTGCTACTATTAGTACTACTATTGCAATTATTACAACTACTACTATTATTGCTATTACTAATTGAATGACTCCTGCTACTACTACTACTATAATTAATTCTCCTTCTGCTACTACTACTGCCACTTCTACCACAACAACTAACACTTCTGCAACGACAATTATTGATGCTGATACTTCTACTACCACTACTACTGCTCTTACTACAACTACTACTACTACTAGTACCCAAACTACTAAAACAACAACTACTACTTCTACTATTGTTACTACTGCTACTACTGCTATTATCACTACTACTACAACTACTACTCCAACAACAACAACTACTACTATTTCCCTTGCTGCTATTGTCACTATTGCTAGTACTGCAACTACTCCCGCTACTACTACTTATACTACTACAACAACAACTACTCCTGCTACTACTACTATAATGACTACTACTACTACTACTACTACTACTACTGTTGCTGCGGCAGCAGCTGCTCCTACTACTACTACTGCTGCTGCTACTGCTACTGCTACTACTACTACTACTATTACATGCACTACTACAACTACTGCTGTTGCTACTACTACTACAACTACTACTACCGCGATGCCGCTCATACTACTGCTGCTACTACTACTGCTACTATTGCTACTAATACTACTTTTGCTACTACTACTATTATGGCTACTACTACTATTTCTACTAATACTACTTCTACTATTGTTGTTGTTGCTGCTACTACTACTCCCACTACTACTATTGCTATTGTTGCTACTACTACAACCACTACTACTACTATACCTTCTTCTGCTCCTACTATTATACCAACATTTTCTCCTACTGCTACAACTACTACTGCTACTACTTCTCCTACAAATACTACTACTAATACCCATGCTACCACTACTTCTATAATAACTACTAGTACTACTACTAGTGCTACTACTACTGCAACCACTACTACTACAACCACTAATGCTACTACTACTACCGATGCTATTGTCATTGTTGCAGTAGTAGTAGTAGCAGGAGCAGTAGTAGTAGTTGTTGTAGTAGTATTAGTAATTGTAGTAATTGTAGTAGCTGTAGTAGTTGTTATAGTAGGAGTAGCAACAGTAGCAGCAGCAACCGCAGTGGTAATGGTTGTGGTTGTTATTGTTGCAGTAGTAGTATAGAAGTAGGAGTAGTAGCAGCAGAAGTAGTAGTAGTGGTAATAGTAGTAGTAGTAGTAGTAGTAGTAGTAGAAGAGTTAGTAGTAGTAGGTGTAGCAATAGCAATAGGCGTTGTAGTAGTAGTAGTTAGTTGTAGTAGTACTAGTAGGATTAGGAGTGGGACTAGTAGTAGGATTAGTAGTAGTGGAAGTAGTGGTAGTAGTGGTAGTTGTAGTAGTAGTACTAGGAATAGCAGCAGCAGCAGCAGTAGTAGTAATAGTAATTGGCATAGTAGTTGTTGGATAAGGGGTAGTAGTGGTAGTAGGAGTAGTAGTAGTAATGGGAGTTGGAGTAGGAGTAGTAGTAGCAGTAGTAGTAGCAAGAGTAGAAGTAGTAGTAGTAGGATTAGGAGCAGGAGTAATAGGTGTAGTAGTAGAAGTTGTAGGAGGAATAGTAGTAGTAGGAGTTGTAATAGTAGTAGCTGCAATAGTTGCAGTAGTTCTAGTAGTAGTAGTAGTAGTAGTGGTAATAATCGGAAGCTGGAGGTTGTAGTAGTAGTAAAGGAGTAGTCAGTAGGTTAGTAGCACCGTAGCATTCAATGGGAGTAGTAGTAGTGGTAGTAGAAGGAGTTATGTAAGAGCAGGTAGTATAAGGAGTAGGAAGTAGTAGGAGTAGTAGTAGCAGCAGCAGTAGTAGTAGAAGTGGTAGGAGAAGTAGTAGTAGTAGCAGTAGAGGTAGTGGAAGTAGTAATAGTAGTAGTAGGAGGGAAAATAGTAGAGGTAGCAGTGGCTGTAGTAATAGGTGAAGTAGTAGTAGTAGTAGTAGTAGTAGTAGTAGTAGTAGTAGCAGCAGCAGCAGTAGTGGTAGCCACAGCTGTAGTAGTAGCTGCAATAGTGGTGATAGGTGAGGTTATAGTAGTAGCAGTACCAGTAATAGTGTTAGTCGTAGCAGTTGGAGGAGGAGTAGTAGCAGAAGAACCAGTAGTAGCAGTAGTTGCAGTAGTAGCCGTAGCAGTAGCAGAAGTACAAGTAGTGGTAGTAGTATTAACAGTAGCAATTGTTGCTGCAGTAGTCGCAGTAGCAATAGGAGTATTCATAAGAGAAGAAGTAGTAGTAGTAGTAGTATTAGTAGTATTTTAGTAGTAGTAGTAGTATTAGTACTATTTGTTGTAGTAGTAGTTGTAGTAGTAGTAGTAGTAGTAGTGCTTGTATAATACGAGTAGAAGCTATAGAAATAGTAAGAACAGTAGTAACAAAAGCTATAGTAGCTATAGTAGTAGTTGTTCTTGTAACAGTTGCAGCGATACTAGAAATAGCAGAACTGGTAGTAGTAGTAGTAGTAGTAGTAGAAGTAGTTGTACTAGCAGTAGTAGAAGTTGTTGTCGTACGAGTGGTTGTAGCAGAAGTAGCAGTAGTAGTAGAAAAGGTAGAAATAGTAGTAGTAGTAGTAGTAGTAGTAGTAGTCATAGTAGTAGCAGCACTAGCACTAGCAGTCGTAGTAGTAGTATTAGCAGTAGCAGCTGTAGTAGTAGCAATAGCAGTTATAGCTATAGTCGTAGTAGCAGCAGCAGCAGTAGTTGGAGTAGCAGTAGTAGTAGTACCAGTTGCGGTAGCATTAGGACCAATAGTTACAGTGCTAGTAGTTGTAGTCGAAGTAGTAGTGGTTGCAGTTGCAATAGTAGTAGTTGTTGTAGGAGTAGCAGAAGTAGTAGTTGTAGTAGTAGCAGTTGTAGGAGTAGTTGCAATAGTAGTAGCAGCATTTGTAGTAGTAGGATTAGTAGTAGTAGAAGTACTAGGACTTGGAATTGAGTTAGTGGTAGTAGTAGTAGTAGTAGTAGTAGAGGTAGTAGTAATAGTAGTAGTAGTAGTAGTAATAGTAGCAGTTGCTGTAGTAGTAGTAGTAGAAGTTGTAGTTGTAGGTGTAGCAGTAGCAGTAGGTGTAGTGGTTCTTGTGGTAGTAGTAGTTGTAGCAGTCATAGTAATAGTAGCAGTAGCAGTAGTAGTAGTACTCGTAGTAGTAGTTGTTGTTGCTATTGTTGTTGTTGTAGTAGTAGAAGTAGTAGTTGTTGTTGTTGTAGTAGTAGTAGTAGAAGTTGTAGTCATAATAGTTATAGTAATAGTAGCAGTAGTAGTAGTAGTAGTTGTAGTAGTTTTTATTGTTACTCTTGTCATAGTAGTAGTAATAGTAGTAGTAGTAATAGTTGTATTAGTAGCTGCAGCAGCAGCAGTAGCAGTAGCAGTAGTAGTAGCAGTAGCATATGTCGCTACAACAGCAACAGCAGTTGCAACAATAGTCATAGGAGTAGCAGTTGCAATTGTAGTAGTAGTAGTAGAAGCTATAGTAGCAGCAGCAGTAGTAGTACTAGAAGTAGTAGTTGTAGTAGTTTTAGTAGTAGTATCTATGGTAGTAGTAGTAGTATTAGTAGTAGTAGTAGTAGTATTAATAGTAGTTGTAGCAGTAATAGTAGTAGTTGTGGAAGGAGTACTTGTAGTAGCAGTTGCACTAGTAGAGTAGTAGTAGTTGTCGTAGTTGTAGTAGGAGGAGGAGGAGGAGTAGTAGTACTAGGAGTAGGAGTAGGAGTAGCAATTGTAATAGTAGAAGAAGTAGCAGTAGTAGTTGTGATAGTAGTAGTAGTACTAGTTTTATTTGTTGTAGCAGCAGCAACAATAGTAGTAGTACTTATAGTTGTAGTAGTAGTTGTTGTGGTAGCAGTGATAGTAGTAGTAGTACTAGTTTTATTTGTTGTAGCAGCAGCAACAATAGTAGTAGTACTTATAGTTGTCGTAGTTGTTGTTGTGTTAGCAGTGATAGTAGTAGTAGATGTAGTAGTAGGAGGAGTAGTGGTAATAGTAGTAGTAGTAGTATTAGTAGTAGTAGTAGTAGTAATAGTTGTAGCATCAGTAGTAATAGTTGTACTATTGTTATTTATAGTAGTGGTAGGAAGAGTTGGAGTAAGAGTAAGAGTATAAGTAATAGTTGTTGTAGTAGTAGCAGTAGTAGCAGTAGCAAAAGTTGGAGTAGTAGTAGTAGCAGTAGCAGGAGTAGGAGTAGGAGTAGTAGTCATAGTAGAAGTTGTAGTAGTAGTGGTTGTAGCAACAGTAGAAGAATTAGTAGTAATAGTAGTAGTAGTAGTAGTAGTTGGAGTAGTAGACATAGTGGTAGTTGTAGTTGCAATAGTGGGAGTAGGAGTAGTTGTAGCAGTAGCTGGAGTAAGAATAGTTGTAGTAGTAGCTAGAGTAGGAGTAGTAGTAGCAGTAGTTGTAGTAGCTGGAGTAAGAATAGTTGTAGTAGTAGTAGTTGTTTTAGCAGTAGTAGTATTACAAGTTGTATGGGTAGGAGTAGTAGTAGTTGGAGTAGTAGTAGTAGTAGTAGGAGTAGTTGTTGCAATAGGAGTTGGGGTAGTAGCAGTAGTAGGAGGAGTTGTAGTTGTAGTAGTAGTAGTAGTAGTAGTAGTAGTAGTAGTAGTAGTAGTAGTAGTAGTAGTAGTAGTAGTAGCAGCAGCAATAGTAGTCGTAGCAATAGCAGTAGTAGCAGCAGTAGAAGCAGCAGCAGCGATGGCAATAGTTGTAGTAACAGTATTAGTAGTAGTAGCAAAAGTAGTAGTAGTTGTAGTAGTAGGGTTAGCAATAGGAGCTGTAGTAGTAGTAGTAAGACTAAGTATAGGATTAGTAATACGGGTAGTAGTAGATGGAGTAGTGGTACTCGTAGTAGTAGTCGAAGTAGGAGTAGCAGTTGGAGTTGGAGTAGGAGTCATAGTAGTAGTTAGAGTAGTAGTAGTATTACGAGTTGTAGTAGTGTAGTTGTAGTAATAGTAGTAGTAGCAGTAGTAGTAGTAGCAATAGTATTAGTAGGAGCAGCAGAAGTAGTAGTTCTTCTTGTTGTTGTTGTAGTAGTAGCAGTCATTGTAATAGTAGTAGCAGTAGTAGTAATAGCAGTAGTAGTAGTAGTAATAGCAGTAGTGGTAGTAGTAGTAGTATGAGTAGTTGTTAGAGTAGTTGCGGTAGTAGGTGTAGTAGTAGGAGTAGTAGTAGTAGTCGTAATAGTAGCAGTAGTAGTTGTAGTAGTAGTAGTAATAGCAGTAGTTGTAGAAATAATAGCAGTATTAGTAGTAGTAGAAGCAGCAGTAGTAGTAATAGCAGTAGCAACAGCAGCAGCAGTAGCAGCAGTAGTAGTCATATTAGAAGTAATAGTATGAGTGGTAGTAGTAATTGTAGTAGTAATAGTAGTAGTAATAGTAGTTGTAATAGTAGTGGTAGCTATAGGAGGATTAGTAGTGGTAGTACCACTAGAAGTAGTAGTAGTAGTAGTGGTAGGAGTTGGAGTAAAAGTAGTAGAAGTTGTAGAAGTTGTTGTTGTAGCAGTAAAAGTAGTAGTAGTAGTTGCAGTAGTAGTAGCTGTAGTAGTCGTAGTAGTAGGAAGAGTAGTAGTAGGAGTTGGAGCAGTGGTAGAAGTAGTGGTAGTAGTAGTAGCAGCAACAAGAGTGGCAGAAGTAGCAGCAGTAGTAGTAGCTGTAGTAGTAGTATGACTAGTAGTTGTAGTAGTAGTTGTTGTTATTGTTGTTGTAGTAGTAGTAATATTAGTCACAGTAGTAGTAGTAGTAGTAGCAGTAGCCGTAGTAGTTGCAGTAGTGGTAGAAGTAGTAGTAGGAGGAGCAGTAGTAGTAGAAGGAGTCAATAGTGGTAGTAGCATTAGTAGTAGTAGTAGTAGAGTAGTAGTAGTAGGAGTAGAAGAAGTAGTAGTAGTAGTAATAGTAGTAGTAGTAGTAGTAGTAGTAGTAATAATAATAGTAGTATTAGTAGTAGTAGTAGTAGTAGTAATAGTAGTAGCAGTAGTAGTAGTAGTCGTAATAGTTGTAGGAGCAGTAGTAGTAGTAGTAGGAGGAGGAGGAGGAGGAAGCGGAGAAGGAGGAGAGTTGAGAGTAGTAGCAGTAGTGTGAATAGTAGTAGTAGTTAGAATAGTAGTAGTAGCAATAGTAGCAGTTGTAGTAGAAGTATTAGGATTGCTAGTTGTAGTAGTAGTAGTAGTAGTAGAGCTAGGAGTAGCTCTATCAGTAGGAGGAGTAGTAGTAGTATTATTATTAGTAGTAGTGTTAGTATTAGTAGTACTAGTAGCAAAAGTTGTAGTAGTGGTTGTAGTGGGAGTAGTAGCAGGAATAGTAGTTGTTGAAATAGTGGTAGTAGTAGCAGTGGTAATAGTAGAAGCAATAGTAGTAGTAATAGGAGTTGGAGTAGGAGTAACAGTAGTAGTAGTAGTAGTAATAAGAGTTGTAGCAGGTGTAATAGTAGTAGTAATAGAAGTTGGAGCGGGAATAGTTGTAGTGGTAGTAGTTGTAGTAGTATCTATAGTAGGAGTAGTAGTCGAAGTAGTAGTAGCAGCAGCTGTAGTAGTAGTTGTTGTAGTAATAGTAGTCATAGTAGTGGTAGTAGCAGTAGTAGTAGCGGAAGGAGTTGTAATTGTAGAAGCATAAGCATTAGTGGTAGTGACAGTACTAGTAGATGTAGTAGTTGTATTAGTAGTAATAGTTGTAGTAGTAGTAGTAGCAGTAGCAGTAGGAGTAATAGTTGCAGTAGTAGTTGTTGTTGTAGCAGTAGTAATATTAGTAGTAATAGTTGTTGTTGTTATAGAAACAACAGTAGTAGCAGTAGTAGTAATTTAGTATTAGTAGTTGTTGTGGTAATAGTATGAGTTGGAGAAGAAGTAGTAGTAGTAATAGTAATAGTCGTAGTAGCAGTAGTTGCATGAGTAGTAGTAGTAAAAGTAGTCGAAGTCGGGTAGTAGGAGTAGTAGTAGTCGTAGTAGTAGTAGTAGTAGTAATGGTGGTAGTAGTAGTAATAGTAATAGTAGTAGCAGTAGCTGTAGTAGTAGTCGTAGAAGTAGTTGTAATTGTGTTAGTATTAGTAGTAGAAGTAGAAGTATAAGTAGTAGAGTAGTAGTAGTAGCAGTAGTAGAGTAGTGGTAGTAGAAGTAAGACTAGCAGGAGGAGGAGTAGCAATAGAAGTAGGTACGGCAGCAACAGCAACAGCAATCGCAGTAGTAGAAGTTGTCGTAGCAACTGCAGTAACAGCAGGATTAGCAGTAGCTGTAGTAGAGCAGGAGTAGTAGTAGTAGTAATAAGAGTATGAATAGGTGTAGAAATAGTACTATCGCTTTAGCTGGTACAACAACTACCGCTGCTGCTACTCCTGCTACTCGAACAACTGCTACAACATCTACTACCACTACTACTGCTGTTGCAGCTGCTACTTCCACTACTACAATTGCTATTATTACGACTACAATTGCCACTACTTCCACTACTATTGTCGCTATTGCTACAACTTCCATGGCTACTGCTACTATTGCTGCTACTATTACTGCAACAATTGCTACTGCTACTACTGACACTGCTATTACTTCTAGAACTAGTACTGTTCCTATTACTGCTACTTCTACTACTACTATTACTACTACTATTGCTACTGCTGCTTATACAACTGCTGCTACTACTACTACCACTAATTTTACTCTTACTGCAATTGCTAATACCAATTATACTACTACAAACACTACCACAACTACTGCAACTTCTCTAACAATAACAACAACTACTACTCCATCTCACCTAACATTATTGTTGTTATTGCTACTACTGCTACAACTACAGCTACTGTTATTACTACTACTACTACTACTCCTCCTCCTACAACTGTTACAACTGCTACTATTACAACCACTACTACTACTGCTACTAATGCTACTACCATTATGACTAGTACTACCGTTACTGCTGCTACTACTACTTCTGATACTACTACTACAGTTGATACTACTACTACAACTAGTACAAAAAATAATGCTATTACTATAACAGCTACTGCCGCCACTACTATTTCTCCTACTATTATTACTTCTCCTCCTCCTCCTACTACTAATAATAACAATAATACTATCACTACTAGTACTACTACTACTACTAAGAATAATAATACTATTGCTACTACTACTACTATTACTACTAATACTGCTATTACTCCTACTACCACTGGTACTACTACTAATATTACTACTACGACTACTCCTACTACTATTCCAAGTACTAATACTACTCCCAACACTCCTACAACTACTACTGTTATTGCTATTATTACAATTACTACTTCCGCTACTACAATCACCACTACTACTGCTACTGTTATTACTACTACTGCTACAACTACTGCTACTATGAATACTAGTGCTGCTGCTCTAACTACTACTACTACACCTACTGGTACTACTACTACTACTCCTACTACTATTACTACTGCTGCTGCTACTGTTAGTACAACTGGTATTTCTTATACTACTAATTCTACTAATACGACTATTGCTACTTCTGCTGCTACAACTGTTGACACTGCTACTGCTACGACTATTGATGCTACTACTATGACTACTACTATTACTACTACTTTTGCTACAACCTCTACAGCTACTATTACCACAACTACTGCTACTGTTACTACTACCATTACCTCTGCGATTACGACTACTATTACTACGACTACTAATTTTGTTACTATTAATACAACTAATACTACTACTACGTGTAGTAGTATTACTAGTACTAATACTACTATTAATGTTACTACTATAGCTATTGCTCCTGCAGCAACTACTGCTACTATACCTTCTACTACTACTATTGCTGCAACTGCAGCTACTTCTATAACTTCTACTGCTACTACTTTTACACTATTGCAAGTACTCCCGCCGCTACTGCTACTGCTATAGCTGCTGCTAGTACTACTACTGCTGCTGCTGCTACTTCTAGTGGTACTGCTATTACTACAAATACTGCTACTACTACCGCTATTTCGACTACCGATACTACTACTCCTACCAGTACAACCACTACAACTACGACGACAACAATAACAACAACAACAACTACTACTACTACCACCACTACTACTGCTATAAGAAAAACTACTACTACCACTACAACTACAACTACTCCTACGGATACTACTACTATAACTATTACTAGTACTACTCCTCCTAATACTATTGCTATTACTATAACAATTACTACTACTAATACAACTACTGCTAGTACTACAACTTCTACTACTACTCCATCTAGTACTACCACTGCTACTACTACTACTACTCCTACTTCAACTATTATTAGTACAGAAACTGCTACTACTACAACAACAACTACTACTACTACTTGTGCGAGTAATGCCACTACTACTTCAACTACAACTACCACTACGATTACTACTAGCGCTACTATTACTACAACTATTACTACTAGCACTACTATTGCTACTACTACCACCAATGCTACTACTATTAGTACCGCTACTACTCCTACTGCTGGCTACTACTACAACTACAACAACAACAACTACTGCTACTCCTCCTAATACTACAACGATTACTGCTGCTACTACTACTACTATTGCTACTACAACTACCACTCCTAATACTACAACTTTTACTACTGCTACTACTATTACTACTAAAACAACAACTACTACTACTATTACTGCTACAATTACTACTACTGCTGCTGCTCCTACTACTACTACGACTACTACAACTACTACTAGCACTACAACTACTACTACTCCTACTTCTACGATTTCTACCACTACTTCGACTGCTAACCACTACAACTGCTACAACTACTCCGCCTCCTCCTCCTCCTCCTCCTCCTACTACTACTGCTGCTACTTGTACTACTACTACTACTACTACTTAACAAAAAAGTACTACTACCGCTACTACTTCTACTTCTATGATGGCTACTACTACTACTTCAACTACTTCTGCTATTACTACTACTACTACTGCGACTCTTGCTCTTACTACGCCTGCTAATCCTTCTACGACTACTACTGCTAGTACTTCTACTACTACTACTACTATTACTACTACTAATATTATTGTTACTACTTCTACTATTACTAGTACCACTACTACTACTATTACAACTCCTACTACTACTTCTACTACTTATTTTACCACTACTAATACTACTAACACTACTACTATAACTACTACTACTTCTACTACTACTGCTACTCCTACTCCTACTCCTACTACTCCTACTCCTACTCCTACTACTACTATTATTATTACTACTACTACTACTACTACTAAGGCTCTTACTACCACTATGACTACTATGACTACTACTAGCACTGCGACTACTACTACTCCTACTTCTACGCCTTCTACACTGATTCGAATGCTAACCACTACAACAGCTACTACTACTACTCCTACCTCTATTACTACTACTACTACTACTACTACTACTACTACTACTACTACTACTACTACTTGTACTACTACTACTACTTGTACAACTACTACTACTAATTAACATAAAAGTACTACTACCACTCCTACTTCTAGTACTACTACGATGGCTACAACTACTACTACTGCTCCTACTGCTATACCTACTGCTATTATCACAATTACGGCAACTACTGTACTACTGCTACTACTATTACTACTATGGCTAAGACTACTACTACTACTACTTTTGCTACTGCCACTACTACTGCTGCTGCTTCTACGACTACTACTACTGCTGCTCCTATTGCTATTACTACTACTACTGCTACCACTACTACAAAAATTACTACTACTAGTACTACTTCTACTACTTTAACTACAACTACTACTACTAATATCACTACTGCTATAGTTATTGCTGCTACGACTACCACTACTGCTATAGTTATTGCTACTACTACTACCACTACTATGACTACATCGACTACTGCCACTATTATTATGGCTACTACTCCAACTACTACTACTCTTACTCATACTTCTACTCCTATTGTTCCTCCACCCCCTACTACTGCTGCTGCTGCTGCTACTACGACAGCTACTACTCCTACTGCTACTACAACTACTACTACCACTACTACTACTACGACTACCACAACTACTAATACTACTACTACTACTACTACCACTACTACTAATACTACTACTACTACTACTACTACTACTACTACTACCATTCCTACCACTATTACTACTACTACTACTACCACGACACAACAACAACTACTACAACTGTTGCTACTACTACCCCTCCTACCACTGCTACTACTACAACTACTAATACACCTACTACTACTACTACTACTACTACTACTACCATCACCACCACTACTACTACTAGTATGGCAACTACTACTGCTACCGCTACTATTACTACTACTATTACTCCTATTGCTATGGCTACAACTACTAGTACTACTCCTACTACCACTACTACTACTGCTGCTACTACGACTACACCTACTACGAGTTGTACTACTACAATGGCTGCTACTACTACTGCTACTACTACTACTACTACTACTACAACTAAAACTACATCAACAACAACTACTAGTACCACCACTACTCATCCAACTACTAGTACGACTATTACTGCTACTACTACAAGTGCTACTATTACTACTACTTTTACTACTACTCCAACTCGGACCCCTACTCCCACTACTTTTCCAACTACAATATCAGCTAATACTACATGTACAACAACTATGACTACTACTACTACTTCACCTACTACTACTGCTACTACTGCTGTAGCTACCTGTATCACTACTGCTACTACTTCTCCTACTACTATTACTAATGTCACAACTACTACCGCTACTACTACTACTACTACTAGAAATACTACTACAACTAGAAATGCTGCTACTACTGCGGCAACTACTACAACAACTACTACTACTACTTTTGGTGCTACTACCACTATTACTACTGCTGCTACTGATACTACTACTGCTACACGGCTGCTACTACTACTGCTGCTACTACTACTGCTGCTACTACTACTACTAATAATACAAATGCTAGTGCTACTTCTATTACTTCTACCATTACAACTACAGCTACAGTAGTAGCCACGACCACTACTACTCCTCCTACTACATCTCCTACTTCTACTTATACAACTACTGCTACTGCTACTACAACTACTCCTACTGCTTCACTACTATTGCTACTACTTTTGCTAATACTACTACACCTGCTACTACTACTGCTACTACTACTACAACAAGTACTTCCACTACTGCTGCTACTACTAGTGCTAATATTACTACTACTACCACTGCTGTTGCTGCTACTACTATAGGTACTATTAATATTGCTGCTACTACCACGGTTACTAATACTGCTGTTGCTACTGCTACTACTGTTGCTGCTACTTTTGCTTCTATAACCATAGCTGCTACTACTACTATTGCAACAACTGCTACTAATACTGCAACTATTCCCACTATGGCTACTACTACTACTTCTACCGCTGCTAATAGGACCACTACTACTACTATTATTACTTCTACAACTAGTACTAGTACTACTACTACTGTTGCTACTGTTACTACTAATACTGCTCCCACCATTCAAATGGCTACTACTTGTACTTCTACAACCACTACTTACTATTAGTGCTACTACTGCTGCTATTCTACTATAGCTGCAGCTACCTCTACTCCAACTACTACTAATACTATTAGTACTGCTGATGTAACTACAACTACTAATACTCTTACTCCTGCACCAACACCTACTCCAACTCTTACTCATGCTGCTAATACTACTACTAGCACCGCTACTACTGCTTCTACTAATAGTACTACTTCTACACCAACTCCTACTACTACTACTCATACTATTACTACTAATACTATAATTACTACTACTGCTGCTTCCACGACTACCACTACTACTTCTACTACTGCCACTCCTATGACTACTAAAATACTAGTACTATTACTACTATTACTACTATTACTACTACTACTACAACAACTAATACTGCTAATACCGCAACTATTGCTACTGCTACTACAACCACTACTATTGTTGTTGCTTCTGCTAAAGCTACAACAACTACTACTACTATAACTACTACTACTACTACTACTACTACTACTACTACAACTTCGACTACTACTACTTCTACTACGTCTACTACTTCTACTACTACTACAACTTCAGTACTACTAATATTAGCACTACAACAATAACTACTACTACTAATACAACGCCACGACTACAAATACTGCTACTACAATAACTGCAACATCTACTCCTACAACTACTATCACAATTACTACTACTACTAATACTACTACTACTACTACAACTACTACTAATACTACAACCACTAACACTACTACTACTACTATTATGAATACTACTAATACTACTACTACTACTCCTACACCTATAACCACCACCGCTACTACTAATAATAATACTACTATTACTGTTAGTATTACTTCTACTACTTCTACTACTACCTCTACTACAACTACTGCCACTGTGACTACTACTAAAGCTACCATCGCTACTACGACTGGCGCTATTCCTATGACTACTACTACTACTATTATTACTAATATTGCTACTACTACGATAGCTGCTACTCCTATTACTACTTCTGTTATTACAACAACTACTACTACTCCTACTCCTACTAATAGGACTATTACTGCTTCTACTCCTATTACTGCTACTACTACCACTACTTCTACTAGTCCTAGCACTATCACTACCACTACTACTGCTGCAACTACAACTGCTATTATTACTATTGCGACTTCTACTTCTGCTTCTATGACTACCACTGCTACTACTGCTACTACGACAACTTGTACTAATGCTACTACTATCACGTCTCCTACTACTACTATTATTGCATCTACTACTGCTACTTCTACTACTGCTACTACATGTACAACTACTACCACCACCGCTACTACTACTATTATGGCTACTACTACTACTACCGCTACTATTACTACTACTATTACTCCTATTGCTATGGCTACAACTACTAGTACTACTATTACCACTACTACTGCTGCTGCTACTACGACTACACCTACTACGAGTTGTACTACTACAATGGCTACTACTACTACTACTACAACTAAAACTACATCAACAACAACTACTAGTACCACCACTACTCATGCAACTACTAGTACGACTATTACTACTACTATTACTACTACTCCAACTCGGACCCCTACTCCTACTACTTTTCCAACTACAATCTCAGCTAATACTACATGTACAACAACTATGACTACTACAACTACTTCACCTACTACTACTGTTACTACTGCTGTAGCTACCTGTATCACTACTGCTACTACTTCTCCTACTACTATTACTAATGTCACAACTACTACCGCTACCTCTACTACTACTAGAAATACTACTACAACTAGAAATGTTGCTGCTGCTGCAACTACTACAACAACTACTACTACTACTTTTGGTGATACTACCACTATTACTACTACTGCTACTGCTACTACTACTGCTACACGACTGCTATTACTACTGCTACTACTGCTACTACTACTAATAATAATACAAATGCTAGTGCTACTTCTATTACTTCTGCCACTACAACTATAGCTATAGTGGTAGCCGCTGCCACTACTACTCGTCCTACTACATCTCCTACTTCTACTAATACAACTACTGCTACTGCTACTACAACTACTCCTACTGCTTCACTAATATTGCTACTACTGTTGCTAATACTACTACACCTGCTACTACTACTGCTACTGCTACAACAACAAGTACTTCCACTACCGCTACTACTACTAGTACTAATATTACTACTACTACCACTGCTGTTGTTGCTTCTACTATAGGTACTATTACTATTGCTGCTACTACTACGATTACTAATGCTGCTGTTGCTACTGCTACTACTGCTGCTGCTACTTTTGCTTCTATAACCATAGCTACTACTACTACTATTGCTACAATTGCTACTAATACTGCAACTATTCCCACTATGGCTACTACTACTACTTCTACCGCTGCTAATAGGACCACTACTACTACTATTATTACTTCTACAACTAGTGCTAGTACTACTACTACTGTTGCTGCTATTACTACTAATGCTGCTCCCACCATTCAAACTGCTACTACTTCTACTTCTACAACCACTACTTACTATTAGTGCTACTGCTGCTGCTGCTTCTACTACAGCTGCAGCTACCTCTACTTCAACTACTACTAAACTATTAGTACTGCTGATGTAACTACAACTACTACTACTCTTACTCCTGCACCAACACCTACTCCAACTCTTACTCATGCTGCTAATACTACTACTAGCACCGCTACTACTGCTTCTACTAATACTACTACTTCTACACCAACTCTTACTACTACTACTCATACTATTACTACTAATACTACTACTACTACAACAACTAATACTGCTAATACCGCAACT
Source organism: Trichopus zeylanicus subsp. travancoricus (assembly GCA_005019695.1). NCBI lineage: Eukaryota > Viridiplantae > Streptophyta > Magnoliopsida > Dioscoreales > Dioscoreaceae > Trichopus > Trichopus zeylanicus. Next base: position 4,063 of record RXID01014620.1, on the reverse strand, counting down.
ATTGCTACTGCTACTACAACCACTACTATTGTTGTTGCTTCTGCTAAAGCTACAACAACTACTACTACTATAACTACTACTACTACTACTACTACTACTACTTCTTCTACTACTACTACTTCTACTACTACTACAACTTCAGCACTACTAAAATTACCACTACAACAATAACTATTACTACTAATACAACGCCACGACTACAAATACTACTACTACAACCACTGCAACATCTACTACTAAAACTACTATCACTATTACTACTACTACTAATACTATTGCTACTACTACTAATACTACAACCACTAATACTACTACTACTACTATTATGACTACCACTAATACTACTACTACTCCTCCTACTCCTACAACCACCACCGCTACTACTACTAATAATACTACTATTACTGCTAGTATTACTTCTACTACTTCTACTACTACCTCTACTACAACTACTGCCACTGTGACTACTACTAAAGCTACCACTGCTACTACTACTGGCGCTATTCCTATGACTACTACTAATACTATTATTACTAATATTGCTACTGCTACTATAGCTGCTACTCCTATTACTACTTTTGTTATTACGACAACTAATACTACTCCTACTCCTACTAATAGGACTACTACTGCTTCTACTCCTATTACTGCTACTACTACCACTACTTCTACTAGTCCTAGTAGTATCGCTACTACTACTGCTGTTGCAACTACAACTGCTATTATTATTGTTGCGACTTTTACTTCTGCTACTATGACTACCACTGCTACTACTGCTACTACGACTACTTGTACTAATGCTACTACTATCACTTCTCCTACTACTACTATTATTGCATCTACTGCTGCCACTTCTACTACTTCTACTACATGTACTACTACTACTAGTGCTGTTGCTACGACTAATAGTACTGCTACTACTTCCACTACTATAACAACTACAACAACTACTACTGCTGGTGCTGCTACGGTAGCAACTCTTGCAACAACTACTACTAGTCCTACTTCTACTACAACTACTGATACTACTACTACTACTACTACTAATACTACTACTACTACTACTTTTTCTTCTTCTTCTTATTCTTCTTCTTATTCTTCTTCTACTTCTACTGCTATTACTTGTTCTAGTGCTACCACTACAACACCTACTACAACAACTACTTCTTCTGCTAGTACTATCATTAGTACTACTACCCTGGCTACTACAAGTAATTCTACAACTACACCTATTACTACAAATAGTAATACTACTACTACTACTATTGCTACTACTGCTTCTACTGCTACTACTACTACTATAGCCACAACTCCTATTATTGCAATTACTATTGCTACTATCACTACTACTGCTGCAAACACTTCTGGCACTGCAACTTCTGCTACTACTTCTACTGATATTACAACAACTGCTACTAATACTTCTTCTACTACTACTAGAAGCACTACTACTACTGCGACTACTCCAACTTCTAGTACTACTACTACTACTTCTGCTACTACTTTTGCTAGTACTTCTACTACTGCTACACTATTTCTTCTACTGCTACTACTAGTACTTCTCCTGCTTCTATTACTACAGCTACTACTTTAGTTACTACTACTACTGCTACTCCTACTAATACTACAGTTGCTACCCCTATCATTGCTGCTTCACATAGTAGTACTACTACTATTGGTATTACTGCTAGCACTAGTACTACTAGCACTACATCTACCACTATTACTGCTACACTACTACTACTTCTCCTACTACTGCTTTGACTACTACTACTACTATTATTGCTACTATGGTTACTAGTGCTACCACTACTGTCACAGATACAACTACTTATGTTGCTACTACAAGTACTACTATTACAACAAAACAACAACTTCTACTACTACTTCTACTATCGCTGCTACTACTAATACTATTGCACCAACAACTACTACTATAACTACAGCTACTACTGCTACTAGTTTTGCTGCAGCTACTTCTTCTACTACTTCAACTACAACAACTACTACTGTTACTTCTGCTGATGCTACTACTACTACTACTAGCACGATAACTACCACTACAATAGTTGTTGATGCTGCTACTAGTATTAACACGACTACTAATACTACTTCTTCTACGACAACTACTACAATTGTTGTTGTAGCTGCTGCAACTATTACTACCCCTATTACTTCTTTTCCAACTACTACTACTATTGCTACAACTACTACTGCTACTACTGCTACTACCACTACTACTACTGCTGCTACTACTACTACTGCTGCTGCTACTACTATTGCCACTATTGTTGTTACTGATACTACTACTACTACTACTATTATTACTGCTGCTGTTGCTACTTCTAGTACAACAACAAAAACTTCTACTACTACTACTACTATTATTGCTACTACTACTACTACTGCTACTGCTGCTGCTATTGTTGTTGTTGTTGCTGCTGCTACTGTCACTGCTGGTGCTACTACGACTGCTGCACCTACTACTTTCCAAGTACTACTACTACTGCTGTTACAACTGCTACTGCTGTTACTGCTACTGGTACTACAACTACTGTTTATACAACAACAACTACTACTACTACTACTGTTTCTACAACCATTACTGATACTCCTAATATTATTGCTACTACAACTATGACTGCTACTACTACCACTGCTGATACTGCTGTTATTACTGCTACGGGCGCGTTTGTTTGGATTCCAGGTTTAGGAATCGTGGAATCGTAGGAATTGAGTGATTCCAGGGAATTGAAGGAATTGAGGGAATTACATAATTACAGTGTTTGGATGAGTATTTAGAGTAGGAAATTGGCAATTGGTCAATTCCTTTCCGTTGTTTGGTTGACAAATGGAATTGATCAATTCCATATGTTATTGAATTCTTGTGTTTGGATGAGTTTTTACTGTAAGGAATTGAAACATATATTAAAACAATTAAAGATAATAAATAATTTTAAGAAATAAAAAAAAGATTATGTAAATATCTTATTATAATCAATTACATATTTATTTAATATACTTGTATTTTTATCTTCTAAAATAATTTTTAATAAATATAGAAAATATATACTTATTTTTTTGAAAATAAGTAATATTTAAGTAATTTGAGTAATAAAATAATTTTAATTTTAAAATTATTAAAATAATTTTTAAAATTAATAAGATTTTACAAAAAGACCCAAAAATGAGGGAACATCAGTTTCACTATATGTACAAATATCATAATAAATATTACGATGATTTGTATCTACTACAGAAACAACTTAATATATTAGAAAAGACATCTTAGTAGGTTAATAGACAAGTCCGCTCAAAAGATGGTTAAATACATAGTTTACTTAACAGGCTATTACAAAATATATAACTACATACTTATATCATCCATAAACTCTTGAGGACACTCAATTCTGTCCTCATCATTCATACCATCAACAAATGCCATGCCATCAACCTCGTCTTCATGTAAACGCCTACATGTAAGACGGAGAGGAATTCGCTGGATGGCCGCTAGACGGAGAGGAATTCGATGGACGGCCGCTGAAGATGCTAGACGGCCGCTGTACGGAGAAGAAGCCGCTGCACGGCTGCTGGACGAAGAAGAAGCCGCTGGACGGAGAAGATGCCGCTAGTCCGAGAAGAAGCCGCTGGATGGCCGCTGAAGCCGCTGAACAGCCGCTGGACGAAGAAGAAGCCGTTGGACGGCCGCTGGACTGCTGCTGGACGGAGAAGAAGCCGCAGGACGGCCGCTGGACGGAGACGAATCTGCTGGACGGCCGCTGGAAGGAGAAGAAGCCACTGGACGGCCACTGAAGCCGCTCGACGGCCACTAAAGCAGCTGGACAGCCGGACGACGGAGAAGATGCTGGTCGGAGGAGAGAAGAAGCAGACGATGGGGGGGAATTCGTGCAAATTTAACCTAGAATTAGGGTTTTCATCCCCGAGCGTGCTACAGTAATCAGGGAATTGAAAACCCGAATCCGCGTTTTCCCTTCATTTTTTGAGGGAATTAAAACGGGGAATCGGGGGAATTGGGAAATAACCGATTCCCCCGATTCCGGGT
>RXID01014619.1:454023-569116 GCA_005019695.1 Trichopus zeylanicus subsp. travancoricus | reverse complement strand
ATTAACATGTAATTGAATAAATAACATAAACAATAAATACAAAAGAATACAGGAGGATGTTGTCTCATATGTAATGAAAGTTTGTGCGAGTTTTGGAGAACCACTTGAGTGGTTCTCCAAAACTTGAGATGTATCCCATTACAATTCTAATTCACTTTATCTTTTTTTCCATTGTACAGGAGATACAAAATTTAAAATTTAAATCAAAGAATTGTCTCATTAATAAAAAAATTATCTATGAAAATAATTAGATAAGATAGCTTCTATCTTATCAATTGATAATGAGAAAACACAATCTGGATAAATACAAATCCCTATTATAGGTGGAAAGATACAAATAGAAACAAATAGTTCTCGTGGTCTAGAATCCACAAAATTGGGAACATTGTATAACTTGTATCCATAGAACATTTGAGGTGACATAGACAATAAATAAATAGGAGTTAATATCATTTCAATTGCCAATACAAAAAGTAATTAGGATTTTTGGCATTAAAAGATATTTTTGGCTGGTAATTATTCCCCAAAATACTACTAATTCTACAACAAAGCCACTCATTCCCTGCAATGCAAGAGAAGGCATCGAAAGCCTACTAAACATAGTAAATATTTTTGGCATCAGAAGAGATATCCCACCCATTTCGTCCAAATAAACAAGATGTATTCTATCACAACTCGTTCCTGACAAGAAAAAAGTGCAGCACCAATAAATCCATGAGAGAGTATTTGTAGAGTAGCCCCACTGAGACATGTGTCGGTTATAGAACCAATTCCTATAATTAGGAAACCCATGTGAGATATGGAAGAGCAGGCTATTCTCTTTTTTAGATTGTGTTGACCGAGAGATGTTGAGGTTACATAGATTATTTGTATCATTTCAACTATCACCAACCATGGAGAAAATATAGAATCAACATGGGATAATAATTCCATATTAATTTGAATAAATCCATATGCTCCCATTTTTAATAAGATCCCAGCTAGAAGCATACATGTACTGTAATGTACTTCTCCATGGGTATCTGGTAACCATGTATGCAGGGGTATAATTGGTGATTTAATAGCATAAGCAATAAGGAAACCAAAATAGAATATTCTTTCCAAGGCCACAGGGTATGAATGATTAGCCAATCTTTCAAAATCTAATGTTGGTTCATTAGAACCATATAAACCCATACCTAGAACTCCTATTAAGAGAAAAATAGAACCCCCTGCCGTGTACAAAATAAACTTTGTGGCCAAATAGAAACATTTCCCCCCACATAGATAAAAGTAAGTAAATAGGAATTAATTCTAATACCCATATAATTAAAAAATTAAAATGTCTCAAGAAGAAAATAATCCTATTTGACCGTTGTACATCACTAACATCAGTAAATAGAATAATCGCAAATTTTGAGTAATTGGCCAAGCCGCTAAAGTAGCCAACGTAATGATAAATCCCGTTAGTAAAATAGGTCCTATAGAAAGTTCATCAATCCCCAGTCTCTAGTGAAAATCCAAAATATTTATACATTTATAATCCTCCCTCAATCGGATTAATGGATCATCCAATTGGAAATGATAACAAAATACATAGGTTGTTAGGAGGAGTTCCAGTAAGCTAATACATATGGTATACAAGAGAAACACCTTATTCCCTTTATAGGGGAGAAAACAAATTGAAGAACCTACAAATTTCTGCAAAACAACAATTATTATTAACCAAGGAAAATAACTCGTGATAAAGACAAGATACACTTTGACCAGAAAAATCCGTGCTCAAAATAATATATTTTATCGAGTATAGGTTTTTGTCAATAAAAAGGAATCAAATGATTCAAGTGGAGTTTTTTGTAGCGTATCAATAAGATAAACCCATGCTGTGAGTTGTTTCATGCCATAAATAAATGTGGACACTCAAAAAATCGGTTGGGCAAGCGGATTCACATCTCTTATAACCCACACAGTCTTCAGTTCTTGGCACAGAAGCAATTTACTTAGCTTTACATCCATCCCAAGGTATCATTTCCAATACATCTATGGGGCAGGCTTGTACACATTGAGTACACCCCATACATGTATCATAAATTTTTATTGAATGCGACATTGGATCTGTAAATTCAAGCTTTGAACATAAGAATTTTCGATCTGGTTCATAGTAACTAAATCATATATTTATATTATAGATTATAGATACCAGATGAAATGGTGGTTTATCAAAGTTTTGAATCCATATCTAAACTAAAAACTAAACTAAAGATAGATTAATATTTCTAACTCTGTTCATAAGAAAGGTCCAATAAACTTTGACTTCTTTTTCCACAAACGCGATCATAGTGCATGTGAATTTCAATTCAAATTGGTCAAAAATCAATAGAAAAATGAATTCTAATGGATTTAGATTAGAAATTAATAGAATTTATTATAGTATAATTAATTCTAATTAATTATACTATAATTATACTATATAAATTATACTATATAAATTCTACTATAATTATACTATATATATGTCTTTATTTATATGTTTATGATTATTTTATATTTATTTTTATTGCAATTAATTATTCAATAGATTCAACTGATTAATACGAGTTGATTTTCTATTACAATGGATTGCTAAAAGAACAGCTAGCCCAATAGCTGCTTCAGCGACTGCAATAGCTATAACAAAGATTGAGAAAATGCCTCCTTTTAATTGGCGATTATCAAATAAATCAGAAAATATTACAATATTAATATTAACTGAATTTAGTATAAGTTCAAGACACATAAGTGCTCTAACCATGTTTCGACTTGTGATCAATCCATAAATACCAATCAAAAATAAATATACACACAAAAAATACATGTTCGAACATCATTGACTAATTCCTCATCAAATTTCGATATGAACAAAAATTCAATTGGATTTCATTGACTAGAATAGAATAATTATAAAACAAAAGAAGGTATTAGCAATAGATTTAACTAAAAATCTTTCTATTTTTTTTGATTTAGAACTTTTCTTTTATTTTTAATTCTAAGTATTTTTACTGATGAGCCATAGTAATTGCACCTATTAAAGAAATTAGAAGAATTATCGAAATAAGTTCAAACAGAAGATAAAAATTGGTTGATAAACGAATCCCAATTTGTTGAACATTACTTAAGTCCTGTTCTATAATCTAGTTTGATCTTGTAGTCCAAATAATTTCGCACCATGATGTGTCTAGGATAGTAGTAATTAGTGAAAAAAAATACTTGTAGAAATCACTGAAGTAACTCCATCTCCAACGGTCCAAAGATGGGAATCATTGGAATATTCTAAACTCTTCATGAACATTATAGCAAATATGATTAAGACATTTATGGCTCCCACATAAATAAGGAACTGCACAGCAGCTACAAAATAGGAGTTTGATGGAATATAGATAAGGATATACAAAAAATAATGCATCCCAATGAAAAAGCAAAAAAATTGGGGTTGGTAAGTAATACCACTCCCAAACCCCCTAATATAAGAACTGATCCCAAAAATTTTACAAGAATACCATATGTTGGTCCAAGTAAATCCATTATGTATAATGTATAAAATAAGAGATAAAGATATTTCATGACCTTACTGAATGGTCTAGGAAAAAGGTTACTGTATTTTTTTCTTATATCTTGTATATGATACATTCCTAATTTAAATTTTATCTTCATGTATTATGGATTAATGTAGATAAACTTATTGGACCAATCCTAGCCTCTTTTTTTTAGGCAAAAGAAAAATGTAGTTCAAATATTCAAAATCATCACCAAAATCTATTTTGAGTTTAAATTAAAGAATAATTCTCAACACCAAGTGGTTATAATTTGTATTTGTAGTTACTAACCAAACAAAACAAAAGAAGCTTGGATTTTTTATATTAAAAAAAAATTTTAGTAATTAGTAATCATTCTCAAATCAAGTGGTTTATCCTTGTCTATTTGGATTTGAGTCAAATTCACAACTGTTTGAATTGTGTAATCTCCAATTACTGACATTGGTAACCATCCTAACGCAATTTGATTATAATTCAACTCATGACGATCATAAGTAGAAAGTTCATATTCTTCAGTCATTGATAAATAGTTTGTTGGACAATACTCGACACAGTTACCACAAAATATACAGAACTAGAAATCAATACGGCAATTAAGCAATTTTTTTATTATTTTATTCTAACCTCCAATCAACAACAGGTAGATCTATGGGACATACATGAACACATACTTCACAAGCAATACATTTATCAAATTCAAAGTGAATTCAATAGTGGAAATGCTCTGATGTGATCCATTTTTCATAAGGATATTGAATAGTTACAGGTAAACGATTTGTGTAGGATAAGGTAATTATAAAACTTTGACTAATGTACCTTGCAGCTCGTACTATTTGTTGACTATAATCTATGAACCCAGTCACCATAGGGAACATATTGTATATCCATGAATAAATTGATGTTTCTTTTTCTTGTTTGAGAGAGGTTAGTAGAATATCATTATTTTTTACTTATAGCGAAACAAGTTGTCAATAAGAGATTACCAAGAGAGATATGTAAAAGAAATTTTCATCCAAGATTTAATAGTTGGTCCATTCTCATCCTAGGTAAAGTCCATCTTGTTGTGATAGAAATGAATAGAAGCAAATAAGCTTTAACTAATGTTATAAAGATAGCAATTGGAATTCCAAAGACTGCAACCATTTTCTTTTTTACAAAAAGTTCAGGACGGAATATGTACGAAATAAATAAACTCCACCCTCCTAAGTAAAGGACTATTACAAATAGTGAAGAAACTAATAGATTTAGGTAAGAAGTAATGTAAAAGAAACCGTAGTTGATACCTGAATATTCAATTTTATAACCTGCTACTAATTCTTCTTCTGCTTCTGGTAAATCAAAAGGTAATCTCTCACATTCTGCTAGAGAAGAACTATAAACCCTATGGGTTGACGCCATAGATTCCACCCCCCAAAATCATATTTTGACTGTGCCTCAACTATATCAACTGTACTTAAACTGTTAGATAAGCATAGTCGATAATAACATCACTATTTGTATTGCTATTCCAAAATCGTACATGAGATATCAGCTTCATACGGCTCCTCTATGGTTACAACAAAATGTAAGGACCGGTGCCATTAGCATCTTTGTAGGGAAATAGAAGAATAAAGATACACAACATAGTCCTAAATTAGACCAAAAATTTTATTTGCTAGGATAACAAAAAAGCACTTCCGAATTGATCTCATCCCTTAGAATTTCAATTTTTCCTTGTTTAGTAATAACTTAATATTTTAATAAAATACTCATTATATCAATTAAGGAATTAGATACTAGTTCATAAATCATGATAAGAATTCCATATGTATATGTATGGATGGAGGAAAAAAAAGAAATAAGGATCTTTTTTTATTATTCATTTTTTTCTAATTCTATCTATTATTTTTTTATTGTATTATTGTATGTGTTCCATTTCTTTTATTCCTGCCTTCTTTCTAAGAACTCAAAATAAAAAGAAGCTACTCTGAAAAAAAAGGATTAATTCATTCTTGCTAGTTATTTCTTTAATAAGTAAGAGCATGCTCTAGATCGGAATCGTGTGAGAGTACTGCTTGATCATTTCTACCAAATTAAAGCCTTGTTATGATTCATTTTATGTGGAAATACCGCTTTTTTGATATTTGAGATTATCTCTATTACTAATCTTTTGTGTTCTTTAGTGTTCCTAATCGTCCACTAATTTTTGATTGATCCCCAGTATGGTAATACATACAAGGTAGTAGTAGAAACTTCTTGCGATTGATCTTTTGCACCCGCTTCAAGATATGATAATACTAATCTAATTAAAGAATCTCAATCTTGGGGTAAACAGTGTAAACTATTTATGTTTACTTTCACTTTATTCTTGTACATAGGGAATGAGATTTTATCTTCTTACTGTGAATTTTTAGTCTGTTTTGTCTCATTCATATAACTATCAGCTTTAATTCATCACCTCAAATGATAAATAAAAAGAGAATATCTATTCAATATATTTAAGGTCTTTTCTATCTTTTTTTCCCTTATTTCTAGTAGAGAGGGAAAAGCTCATGTTCAATGAATCGCACGTAGAGATATTGATAAGACACATAGAGTTAATGATATTTCATATCTAATAGATTGAGCAACAGCTAGTAGACCACCCAAAAAGGAATATTTATTATTTGATCCATATCTTGACATAAGAAGCCCAATAGGTGCAATACTTGAAATAGCAATACATAAAAAAAACAACTATACTGAGATCAGCTAAAACAAGATGATACCCAAAAGGAATTACTAAATAATTTAGTAAAATTGATATGACTGCTATAGATGGCCCAATACTAAACAAATGAATATTCCATCTAGATGGTAAGAGGTCCTCTTTAAAAAGTACTTTGGTCCCATCCGCTAGAGCTTGAAGAATTCCCAATGGACCAGCATATTTTGGCCCAATACATTGTTGTATGGCTACAGAGATTTCTCTTTCTAACCACACAATTACTAGTATTCTTATTATGATTCCTAATATAAGGGTCAAAATAGGAAGAAATAGCCATATGAATCCATAGACTTCTTTTAAGGATTCTGAAGAAAAAGAATTGATAGATTGGACTTCTGTCGTATCAATTATCATTTCAATGTTCAACTTCTGCCATAATGATATCTATACTACCTAGTATCATCATGATATCAGCCAATTTCATTCTTTTAACTAGTTGGGGAAGAATTTGCAATTTGATGAAATCGGGTGGACAAATTTTCCATCTCCAAGGAAAAACACTATTATCTCCTATCAGATAAATTGCTAATTCTCCTTTTGGGGCTTCTACCCGCATATAAAGTTCTTGTTTCAACAATTCCAAATTGGGTGAAGGTTTTTTACTAATGAATCTATATGCAAAATGATTCCATTCAGAATTTCTTACTCTATCAAAGCATCTAACTTCCAAATTTTCATAGGGCCCCCTGGGAATCCCGTCTACAACCTATTGAATAATTTTTATGGATTTTTTCATGTCACCTATTTGTACTAAATAATGAGCTAATGAATCTCCCTCTTTTTGCCATTGGACTTCCCAATCGAATCCATTGTAACACTCATAATGATCAACTTTACGAAGATCCCATGGGATTCCAGAAGCTCTTACCATTGGTCCTGATATGCCCGAATTTATTTCTTCCTCCCCACCAATAATGCCCACCCCTTCAACTCGTTCTAAAAAAAATGGGATTTCGCATAATAAGTTTTTTATATTCAGCAACTCCTCTTAGAAAATAATCACAAAAATCCAAAAATTTATCTATCCAACCATGGGGTAGATCAGCAGTTACTCCTCCGATATAGAAATAATTATGCATCATTCACGTACCTGTAGCAGATTCGAATAAATCATATAGCAATTTCCTCTCTCTGAAAATATAGAAAAAGGGAGCTTGTGCATTGATATCCACCATAAAAGGTCCATGCCATAGTAAATGAGAAGCTATACGACTCAGTTCTAGCATAATTACTCTTATATGGCTGGCCCTTTTGGGTACTTGAATATTTGCCAATTGTTCTGGCGCATTTACCATTATTGCCTCTGTGAACATGGTAGCTAAATAATCCCAACGTGTTACATAAGGTAGATATTGTATAATTGTTCAGTTTTTTGCTATTTTTTCCATTCCTCTGTGTAAATAGCCCAATATGGGTTCACAGTCAACAACATCTTCACCATCGAGAGTAAGGATCAGTCGAAGAACACCATGCATTGATGGATGGTGAGGACCCATATTAACTGTCATGAGACCCTTTCTTGTATCCAGTACAATCATATCTTTTCTTCCCCGATTCATTATTTCTTGAATTTATCAAGGTTCATTAAAACAAATAACTAATATAAAAAATGCAAATGAATCTTTAAATTAATGAGTTTGAGGCTCCCGAATATACAATTGCCCAATTAATCTCTTATAACGTGCCCTATTTTTCTTTGACAAATAAGTCAGTAGTCATTGACATTTTCCCATAATTTTTCATAGACTTCTTTGTGACAAAAAGTCTTTTTGTATAATTCTAAATGTGAAGTAAGTCTCCATATCTTATTGGTGAAATTGGATACTTGAAATTCAATTGATCCTCAGTTTTCCTCTTTTTCCTCTTGTGGAATGACTGCGATGGATGAATTTTTTATCATAAATTTTTTTAGTCTTTTTCTTTCTTTCTCATGGATTTTATAAATTAGGAAAAATAAGAAAAAAATTCTTATGCCAGTCATTTAATCTAGTAAAGACAAAAATTTGGATTTATTCATATATTACCTTTTTACTTATGCAAATCCCAATTCAATTTGGATATTGATAGAAAAGGAAAATTTTGCATTCGTGAAAGAGAATACATTTTTGGTATCTAAAATGATTCTGCACATTTTTTCCTAGATCCAGTTGAATGGATACAGATATGCTACTAAATCAGTATCATGTACTAGAATTTAACACAACATATATTTTTGCTTTTATCTACCTACCAAATATATCGTGTATTTCTTATATGAATAGGTAGGAAATATACCATTAGATAATTTCAAATCGTAGATACATATGTATCCTTGCGATATTGAGTTGACTGCCATTATTGATATCAAACCAATAACGATTCATATAAGCTAAATCCTCTAATTGGTAATTGGGCCAAAGAAACAATTTAAATTTAGTGAATTTATGTGTATCTCTATTAAGATGCTCATTCCAAAATTGTCTATACTTTTTTATGTCAGTTTTATTGTAAAATATTAGATTTCTATCCACAACATTACAATTCTAGGAATTAAAAAAAATTAGAATTTTCAATTCTCTCCAACGTCTAGGAGATAGAATATTTTATGGAACAAGAAAATCATAATTATTTTTGTCTCCACTCACAAGCATATTGTTATATCATTGAATGGATCTATCTAAACTTTGCTTATCAACAACATATCTTTTTTTATGTATTTTCCATTAGTTTGGTTTTTATCGATCAATGAAATACCTATAGTTTGATATATAATAAATTGGAATTTTACACCCCTTTCTAAAGATAGATGAATTGGTTCGATAATGAATAGTCCTTTTTTTTATCAGTTCTTTAATAGTTATATGCTTTTTAAGCAACATTACATCCGGATGCATCTCCCCCCTGTGAATCAAGGATATAGCAATTTCCTTTATATTTATCAATTGAAGTAGGAGACAATATACCTTGACATTATTCAGTATTCTTTGATCCAAAGAGTCATTCCATTTTAATTGAAAAAGGAAATATTTTTTCAAAAAAAATCATGTTCTCCTTCCTTCTTTTTTTTATTATTTTTTCTTTCTATGTTTTTAAATTTTAATTTCTGATTTTGTGTAATTCTCTTCAGCATCTTTTTCTTTTTGTTTTCGTACGTCTGATCTAAGATTTCCTTGGCCTTGTTGTTCCTTGTTTTTCTTGGTTGAAATTTTCAAATTCAAGATATTCATTTTGATTAGATGATATAGGAAGATTCTTATACTTTTTTTTATCTACATTAATGTCTTTACATTGACTAATATTTTCATTTCTATGAAAATCCAAAAAAAGTAATTGAATTGGTATGATTCATGATTTCATCCTATATGCATTAAGTGGTTTAATCTTATATGCATTAACAAGTAGTCCACATTCTCGGAAGAACCAAGGTTTTGGATTTGATATGCTATGATATAACCTTTCTTGATTTTGATTCATTCCCATCCAATCAAGAAGAATTCTACAATCCAAAAATTTTCTATTCGTATTTTGATCCATATCAATAATATATCCTTCCTCCAAGTAATCACTAATAACTATACTTACCAATATATAAAATTATTCGAGTTTAATAGTATTGAAATTATATGGAATTTCTTTGTTCTTGTTTACTTTCAATGTTGGTCCATAAATATGAGTCTTCTCTGTTCCTATAATTCATATATTCATGTAATAAAAGATCATATCTGTAGTGTTTTTTTGATTTTTCTTTTTGACTCTTCAATGAATGCACCTTATAATAATCTTGTTTCATGTAATAAATTAATTGGTCTTTTTTTTTATACGAATCCAATTTTATTGAGTTTTTATTTTGTAGGATATGATGTTTATTGACTTTATTTATTTTATTTCATCCTTTTTGCAGTACTAATCGAGACCATTTGGTCTGAGATAAATTGTATTGATAATGAACCTTTAACCAATTTTTCCCTTCACTCATTTTAGACTTATCAATTTTCTTATACTTTGATTTGGCATCAAGTATTTCTTGTGCTATACAATAATTCTTAATTATACCCCCAATTAATGGATAAGTTCTGTCATACTGACGTACAGATCTCAAGTAAGACTTATTAAGTAATTGTGCCTGTGATAATATATAAAATATATATGCTTGAGACAAGTGGGATAGGTTCTTGTAAGAAATATTTGAATTATTATTACTAATTTGAATAATATTTTGAATAATATTAGTATTGGAAAATGATTTTTTTATAGTCAAAATAAAATTCATTGTATTTTGATTTATTTGACCCTTGTAAATAATGGATTTATTGATATTTTTTTATTCAAAGAAAAGTTGTACATTGATCCTGAAAATATTAATGGTACATAGCAAAATAGTAATATATATTATATATATTTTCAAAGAAAAATTTCATAAAATAATGTGATTTATGTATTAATTTGATATATTGTCTTTTGAGTATATGCCAAATATCTTTATGCAATTGCAGTTTTTTATCATCACAAATTAGAATTTTTTTTATTGTCTTTTGTGATTTGTTCCATTTGATTCATTCTTGTGAGTGTCTTATCAGCAAGGTCTTTCATTTTTTTTTCTATGAGTAAATAATTTGTCCAACCCATAGACTGAATTTGAGTGGTTGATTTATAAGTAATTTTATTACTCGATTTGTAATCTTTGCTCTTTTCATTTGGTTCATAAAATTTCATTTTACTCAATCCAAATAAGAATAAGAAAATTGGATTGAGTTTTTCCAATTCTCTCATTATCCATTTTCTAACTACTTTGATAGTCCATCCTATTTTTTCTTTCCTAACTTTCAAAACTTTCAGAAATCGTTTTATTCTTTCTTCGAAAACTCTTAAAACTCGAAAGAGTTTATTTTTTGTTTTTCAAATTTTTGTTTCGAGTTCTTTATAAATGGGTTAAAAAAAAAAGGTCATTTTCAGGCAGAACCAAAGGGAACTTCCACTTCCATTCCCCATTTTGTTAAAAAACAAAAATTGTCATTTTTTTTCTTTTTTTTTCATTAGATTCCTATCGTTAGATAGGACCTTGGACTTTCGCCAAGGTTTTAGGTAGAAAGGAAATAGAATCTTTATCTGAATACTGTCTATTAACCAATCCAGGGGAAATTATGTTTCTGATAATTAAACATCATTATAGGTGCATTTAATATGCATTTCTCTATTCCAGTCTTTCAAATCCTCACACCACTCTGGGAATTGAAATAATAACATACGCCTAATATTTTTAGCTATTATCAATGAAGGCAATAGAATATATTTTCTAAGAAAAGATTAGGTTATTAACATCAAAGGTAGTTCTTCATCTTCATCACTATTATCATTATTACCGATATCACTAATATTAATAGTATCAGTAGAGTTATCTGTAGTAGTCAAATTTTCATTATCAATATTGACAGTATAAATTACCACGCATTTAGCTCTTCTTGAATGAATCCCGAGATCTTCTGGTGATTCTTCTTTAGTTTGTTCCTGCTCTTCTTCTAAAACTAAATCATCGGTCAATTTATATGACCATCGAGGAACCTCTTTACAAATTTCTTCTATTCCATCTTCTATTTCATCTTCTATTCCAATAGATTTATTTCGAATTGTTATTTGGTCAGTTACATTTCTATTAGTTGTAATTCCTTCAATTTGAAAAGATTTTTCTTAACTTTCTGAATTAAGTGTTTTTTGTTCTGGTAATGAAAATAATAAAGAAAATTTGATCAAGGTCAAACTATGTGCAGGCTCAAAAGAAGATTTACCTATTGAGTTAAAGTAGTTACCAATATAAGTCACTACTAATTTCTCAATGAACGTATTCTTTTGATGTTCAAATTCTTGGTAATCATTATAATCATTAATATAATTTAAAATTATATCTTTAATTTTATTGATTTTATTTTTCCAAGTTTCTATGGAAAATTTTTCTTTTGTAGAAAATAGGAAATCATTTTTTATTGCATGTGAATGTAAATTTTTTTTTTGTATTGTCCCACAATATGGTCCATTCAGAAGAGGATCATATGCTTTGTGTAAGCATTTTTGTTCATTTTCATCATTGTACAATCTGGTTCTTTTTTCGAGCATATCTAGAAAAGAGTTTTCTAGAACTTTTATTCTACTTAGTAATTCATTACTCAAGTTGTACTTTTTTTGTTCATTGGTATAAACCCAATGATTATACAGGTCTTCATGGGATAGTTTTTTTGTTGTGTACAAAAAAATTATCCGTTCTAACGTTTTCGAAAAAATTGATAAACTGGGTGGGTATGTAAAAGATTTTCTTTTCCCATCACTTGGACATGTATAAAAAAATTATTGTGAGATTTCATTTCGTACAACATTTTCAAATCGATCATTTTTTATATATCGCAATGGATGATTCCATCGTTTATAATCAAAAATAAAATTCACAAGAGATTTTTTATATATTAAATAAGTCTTTTATTTTTTATCTTCTTTAAGTCATCCCAATTGCCAATTATCTTGATGGGTATCAAGAAAAGAATCTTCGTAAACTGGGCTATCTTTATAGCATGTCTCTTTAAAGTGAAAGTAGAATTCATCCTTTGTTTTTGCCTTTCCATTTGCTCGGATCTCTTCCATTTCATCTATTTTGTCCAGATCCTTCTTTTCTTCTGAAGAAAAGGGTCTTATTTGGTGGATCCCTCTTGTTCATGTTTAGTCTCCCTCATTTCGAAAGTTGTTTCTACATCACTTTCTTCCTCACTTTCTCCCCCTTCTTTTATTTTTGAGATTTCTTTCAGTTTCTTAGTGACAATAGGCGATGACATTCTGCCTAGACAGTAGACATGGGTGATAAATAAGAGAATACTAAAGATTCGAGCCATAGAATTTCTCAATTCTGACACAAGGTACTTATTAGGTCGAATAGAATGATTTTGCCGTATCAAAAATAATACCAATCCAACCCATTTCATGAATAAAATGTGACCAATTAACCAACCAAGAAAACTACTTGTTACAAATAACATCTTGTTGTTGCATCGAAACATATAAATGTTGACTAATCTGGCTAATGTTGAACTTGGTAAAATGAAATGGTTGAATAATTGAAAAATTAGATTATTGAGGAATACACATAGAATGCTGAGATTATGCATTGAATTTCTGGTAGTAGATCTATAATCAAAAAAGTTTTTTTGATTGTTCTAGAAGAAATGAAACAAAAGATATGGTAGAACTAGGACAATTATTGTATGAGGTCGACCCAATGCTAGATGCAGAGGCACATAATAGATCAATATGAACATCATGAGATGTCCCGTAATAAAACTTGTTGTTGCTGATACCTCCTTCTTGGTTCCTTCTTCCATAACCCGAGCTCACAAAAGGAAGAGATAAGAGGGCCTTATGGAGAATGTGGTTAGAAATCCATAATAGAGTCCAACCATAATGACCGAATTTATTATCCTCTTGCATAAGGATAATAGATTACCTAGTGGAAAAGATTTCAAAATCATCACAAACCTCCCCTTTTAATTTTCTTTGTAATTTCTCGATTATTATATGATGATTTCTTAACTTTGCATATATACGGACTATAAATGACATCTCTTATGTCAATGATACCATCTTCTTCAATTGAATGACATCTCATCTCTTATGTCACTGACACCAAAGGTATATTAAATGAATGGAATTGGGATATAGATGGAATATAATGAAATAGAGCCACTTTGAGGTTCCCTATCAAATGAGGCATGGAATGGAGCCACTATGAAGAAGTTTTGAGAGTTACGAAGGAAGCTTCAGACTCATATTATTCATGGGTTGAGAAAGGGAGTTGAACTTTATGAGGTCAAATCTCCCGTTGTTCCTTAGTAGCTCAGTGGTAGAGCGGTTGGCTATTAACTGACTGGTCGAAGATTCGAATCCTACTTGGGGAGATTTGATTAATTCCTAATTCAAGAATGAAGAATTGAATGAAATAAATAAATAAAGGGCTCACTTTGACCGTTAGGAGTAGGTAATCCATTCCCTGTCTTTGTTTCTATTGCATTCTATCTCATCGTATCCCATTCTTACGATATATGAGAATCACCATCCTTGATGTAGATCCAGGATAATCCCTTGTAAATAGCCAATTAAGAATTCTCAAATGATGTACTAGCAGTGCATCAAAGATGCAGTCATCGATTCTCCCGTAGGCCACAATTACCATGAGCAAACATATTAATGACAATAATGAGGAATGCATTTTAGCTATGCTACTAATACTTGTATACTTGTACTTGCTTTACCCATAGTTCAATAGCTTTGTTTTTGCTATCCCAATCATGATTTTCCTACCCCTAGAGGTAAAGGAAAGGTCCTTCCTTTTGGGTCAATTATGGGCGAGGAGGGATTCGAACCCCCGACACCGTGGTTCGTAGCCACGTGCCCTAATCCTCTGAGCTACAGGCCCCACCCATCTCCATTGGATCTATTCCCAGGAGTACCCTCAAAAAGGAACCTTTCCTCTCCTCAACTATTTCGAGTTAAGAAGATGTGAAAGTGCCTTTCTCTCTATAAAAGACTATAAGAATAGTGCATTCCGAGGTGTGAAGTGGGAGAGAAGAGATGTCATAATTCGGGTTTTGAATAAGATGACCTTTGCATTTTTTTTTTGATCTTTTTCCTATTTAAAAAGCAAAATAAGAGGTGTTAAGCTTTTTATCATTATCATTTTGGCATCAAGCTATTTTTTTGTAGGACCTCCCCCATAATATTGTCACCATAGTAGAGTTTAACCACCAAGTTTGGGATGGATTGGTGTGGTTCCTCTATGCCTAGGACTCCAGAATATCAAATCATGAACAAAGAAAGGATGAGAGAAAAGCATATTGGCTAGTGATTGTGAGGCCCCAATTCTTGACTTCTTGACCGGAAGGGACACCAAAGGCCTTTGCCCTTCCATCCCTTGGATAGATAGAGAAGGGCGGAGCTTTTTTTTGGTTTTTTTCATGTTGTCAAATAGTTGAATGATGAAAATGGATGGTGAGTGCCCAATCGAATTAATTAGGCCTTGTAGGAACAAGGTTCAAATCTCTTGGTCTATTAGGATGCCTCAGCTACATACATCACTGCACTTCCACTTGACACCTATCGTAATGATAAATGGCTCATCTCACTGTGACCTTATCTTAGATTCTCAATACTTCTGTCACTCCATCCCTGCAGGGGTAGAGAATCTGTTGCTCTCTCAACTGTGCTACCAAAGGCTCTGGGGAAGTCGAAATAGGAGAGCACTCATCTTGGGGTGGGCTTACTACTTAGATGCTTTCAGCAATTATCTGCTCCGCACTTGGCTACCTAGCGTTTACCGTGGGAACAATAACTGGTACACCAGAGGTGCGTCCTTCCCGGTCCTCTCAATGCTCTAATGCCTGCACCAGATATGGACCAAACTATCTCACAACATTCTAAACCCAACTCACGTATTGCTTTAATGGGTGAACAGCCCAACCCTTGGAACATACTACAGCATATTATCCCTAGAGCAACTTTTATCCATTCAGTGACGGCCCTTCCACTAAGCACCATTGGATCACTAAGGTCGACTTTTGTCCCTGCTCGATGGGTGGGTCTTGTAGTCAAGCTCCCTTCTGCCTTTGCACTCGAGGGCCAATCTCTGTCCGGCCCAAGGAAACCTTTGCACACCTCTGTTACCCTTTGGGAGGCCTATGCCCCATAAAAATTGTCGACTTGAGACTATCCCTTGTCCTATAGGTCTTGACACAAGGTTAGAATTCTAGCTCTTTTAGAGTGGTATCTCACTGATGGCTCGAGCCCCCCCCCCCCCCCCCCCCGAAAGGAGGCCTTCTTTGCCCTCCACCTAAGCTGCATAGGAAAGGCCCAAAGCCAATCCCAGGGAATAGTAAAGCTTCATAGGGTCTTTTTGCCCAGGTGTAGGTAGTCTGCATCTTCACAGACATGTCTATTTCTCCGAGCCTCTCTCTGAGATAGTGCCCAAATTGTTACACCTTTCATGCAGGTTGAAACTTACCCTAAAAGGAATTTTGCTACCTTAGGACCATTATAGTTATGATCTGCATTCTCTGAGGCTTTGGTCATCGGCTACCCTATCATCAGGTCACCAACTTCCTTGACCTTCTGGCATTGGGCAGGCGTCAGCCCCCATACATGGTCTTATGACTTTGCGAAGACCTATGTTTTTGGTAAACAGTCACCCAGGCCTGGTCACTATGACCCCCCTTTGTCAGGAAGCACCCCATCTCCCAAAGTTATGGGGCTATTTTGCTGAGTTTCTTAGGGATAGTTGTCTCACGCCCCTAGGTATTCTCTACATACCCACCTGTGTCGATTTTGGGTATAGGTACCCATTTGTTGAAGGTCGTTCAAGCTTTTCCTAGGAGTATGGCATGGGTTACTTCAGCACTGTAGCACCTGGTACTTGGATATTGGCTCAAGGCATTTCCTCTACCCCTTCTTACCCTAAAAAACCAAGGTCACCTTGCATCCTTGAACCGATAACCATCTTTTAGCTAGCCTAGCCTCATCCATCCCTCATGACCAACAAGGGATAGCATAGGAATATTCACCTATTGTCCATCGACTATGCCTTTCAGCCTGATCTTAGGCCCTGACTCACCCTCCGTGGATGAACCTTGC
Organism: Trichopus zeylanicus subsp. travancoricus; assembly: GCA_005019695.1. Lineage (NCBI taxonomy): Eukaryota > Viridiplantae > Streptophyta > Magnoliopsida > Dioscoreales > Dioscoreaceae > Trichopus > Trichopus zeylanicus. The sequence goes on along the minus strand of RXID01014619.1, from coordinate 552,184 downwards.
AGAGGAACCCTTAGGTTTTCAGGGCATTGGATTCTCACCAATGTTTGGGTTACTCAAGCTGACATTCTTGCTTCCGCTTCATCCACACCTGCTTGCGTGGGTGCTTCCCTCTAAGGTGGAATGCTCCCCTACTGATGCATTTTTACATCCCACAGCTTTGGCAGATTGCTTAGCCCCGTTCATCTTCGGTGCAAGAGTGCTCGATCAGTGAACTATTGCACACTCTTTCAAGGGTGGCTGCTTCTAAGCAAACCTCTTGGCTATCTCTGCACCCCTACCTCCTTTATCATTGAGCGATCATTTAGGGGCCTTAGCTGGTGATCCGGGCAATTTCCCTCTCGACGATGAAGCTTATCCCCCATCGTCTCACTGGTCGACCTTGACCCCTATTATTCTGGGGTCATATCTAGTATTTAGAGTTTGCCTCGATTTGGTATTGCTCTCATGGCCCACACCAAAATAGTGCTTTACTCCTAGATGTCCAGTCAACTGCTGCACCTCAACACATTTCGGGGAGAACCAGCTAGCTCTGGGTTTGAGTGGCATTTCACCCTAAACACAACTCATCCACTAATTCTTCATGATCAGTTGGTTCGAACCTCCACTTAGTTTCATGCAAGCTTCATCTTGGTCATTGATAGATCACCCAAGTTCGGGTCCATAAGCAGTGATAATCGCCCTATGAAGACTCGCTTTCGCTACGGCTCTGGTGGGTTCCCTTAACCAAGCCACTGCCTATGAGTCGCCTGCTCATTCTTCTATAGGCACGCAGTTAGAGATGACATTCTCCTCCCACTGCTTGGGAGCTCATAGTTTCATGTTCTATTTCACTCCCCGATGGTGATTCTTTTCACCTTTCCCTCATGGTACTACTTTGCTATCGGTCACCCAGGAGTATTTAGCCTTGCAAGGTGGTCCTTGCTGATTCACACGGGATTCCACATGCCCCATGCTACTCGGGTCAGAGTGTAAGCTAGTGATGCTTTCAACTACTGGACTCTTGCCATCTAGGGTGTAGTACTCCACCGCTTCACCTAGCAACACGATGCTTGTGTTGCTCTCCCACAACCCCATTTTCAAGGTTTAAGCTGCTCCCGTTTCGCTCGCCAATACTACGGGAATCACTTTTGTTTTCTTTTCCTCTGGCTACTAAGATGTTTTAGTTTTCTAGGTTGTCTCTTGCCTACCCATGGATTTGGCAGTAGTTCAAAAGGTTGACCTATTCAGGAATCTTTGGATCTATGCTTATTTTCAACTCCTGAAGCATTTCGTCACTTGCTACGTCCTTCCTCATCTCTGGGTGCCTAGGTATCCACCGTAAGCCTTTCCTCATTTGAACCTCACCATTAACATTAAGGCTATGCCATCCTAAGGTGCTACTAATGGTAAATGGAAGGATCTTATCAACATCTATGAATGAGAAATTATAGATCAAACTATCGGATCAGAAAAATTGGGTGCTATCATAGTATTAGCTAAGTTTATGGGCTGGAGATAAGCGGACTTGAACTGCTAACATTCGCCACAGGGTAAACCACCACCTCTCAGGCCTCCTCGACTAATTCTACCATAGAGGCCAATGATAGACAATAACTCCCCCCCAAACACAACTTACAACTTTCATCATACTGTGCTCTTCATAGAGCAACTCTTCTTAAAAGGTGCTGAGTTGGAATCCCATTCTAAGGATTCTTGTGGTCCCGAAGAATCCAGCTATAGGAGAATAGGAACAGAGAGCTCTCCCCCTTTTTCCTCCTGACACTTTGGTCTTAAGAATGCTAGTTTTAAGAATGAGTGCTTGCCCTTCTCTGACCCTTACTGCCGAACTGGAGAGTGGACAGCTAATGCATTCCACTTATTGAATAGGGTCTATGGTCGGTCCGTAATCCTTGGATGCTGAAGGCGTCCTTGGGGTGATCTTGTAGTTCCTAGGGGGAGGAGACGATGGGGTTGGTCCATGGATTTTCCTTCCTTTTGCCACATTTCGCTCAAAGGGTTGATTTTTTTCGCAAGGGCCAACTTGATCCTCTTCCCTAGGGATCCCAGATGAGGGAACCCTAGGAGAGCCGCCAACTCCAACTCTCATCCATGTATGATCCATATTAGATCTGACCAACTGCCCATCCTACCTCCTCTACATTCTTGACAACCCATCTTTTTGTCTCAGTAGTCTTTCAGTGGCATGTTTTGGTCCTCTTCCCCATTACTTAGAAAATATGAGCCACCGGTTTAGGTACAAGATACTATCATTATCGCCTGGACAATTAGACATCCTACCCGTAATAACAATGACATAATTGCAAGAGCGGAGCTCTACCAACTGAGTTATATCCCCCTGAGCCAAGTGGAGTATGTATGAAAGAGTCAGATGCCTCTTCTATCCTTTTCCATGGCACAGCTAGGCCATCCTGGACTTGAACCAGAGACCTCACCCATGAAGTAAATCATCGCACCTAAGATCCAACCAGTTGGGAGAGAATCAATAATTCTTTTTTGGGAGCGATTCATCCTTCCCGAATGCAGCATACAGCTCTCCATTGTACTTCACTCTTCAAGTGTTCTTACCTTCTCCCTTACCATGGCAAGTCTTTGTGAAATAACTCTGATCGGAAGAAAAAAGAAGGCATTAAGAGACCCTCTTGGTCCAACCCTAGACACTCTAAGATCCTTTTTCAAACCTACTCCCATTTCGAGTCAAGAGATAGATAAATAGACACATCCCATTGCACTGATCGGGGGGCGGTCGTAGTGACTAAGGGGGTCGAAGACCAAGAAGTGAGTTATTTATACCAAACATTCTTCTTATGGCTAGATCCAATCTTCTAGTCCTTGCATAAAGGAAAAAGAATTTCACATTCTTTTCTTCCTTTTGGGAAGAGAGGATTAGAGAAATCCTATTGATTGCTGCTTTCTCCAAACCTCCAGGAAAGCATGAAAAAAGGCTCGAATAGTACGATTCCTCCATCACCCCAGAATAAAACGGGTGATCTTGTAATTCTTGGTCTATGAAAATGCATTGTTAGGTGCTCCATTTTCCCATCGAGGCCAAACCTAAACCTATGCTTGAGAGATAGCTGTCCATACACCGATAAGGGATCTATGGATTCTTGAGAAGAGAGGAGCCATGGTGGTCCCCCCAACTGCCCGGATCCCATGAGTGAATAGAAAGTTAGATCTACATTGGATCTCACCTGAATTGCCCCATCTATCCTCCTGAGGAGAAGTTTGGTTTCAAACTCTGATTCGAATGGGAGGAGTACACCATGCTAATGTACCTTGGATGATCCACATCTTTGGGTCAGGTGCTGATGAGCACATTGAACTATCCATGTGGTTGAGAGCCCTCATAGCCTAGGCACAATGACATAATTATCAGGGGTGTGCTCTACCACTGAGCTAATAGCCCATTATGTGGGCCTCCCACTGAGAGGCTTGCTATGCCAAAAGTGAGAGAAACCCCATTTCTCTCTTTCCATGTTACGTCCCCGTGTTGTCGCCACACGGGAGGGACATGGGGATGTAAAAAGGGGGATCCTATCAACTTGTTCCGACCTAGTATAATAAGCTCTTGAGCTTGGTCTTCACCATGGAGAAATGAAAGAAGACTTCCATATCCAAGCTTAGCTCAGACATAGCTCACTTCTTTTTGGATGTGAAGTAGTGTCAAACCAAAATACCCAACAAGCATTAGCTCTCCCTGAAAAGGAGGTTATCTAGCCACACCTTCCAGTACGGCTACCTTGTTATGACTTCACTCCAGTCACTAGCCCCACCTTTGGCATCCCCCTCCTTGCGGTTAAGGTAATGACTTCAGGCATGGCTAGCTCCCATAGTGTGATGGGCAGTGTGTACAAGGCCCGAGAATGAACTCACCGCTGTATGGCTGACCGGTGATTACTAGCGATTCCAGCTTCATGCAGGTGAGTTGTAGCCTGCAATCTGAACTGAGGATGGGTTTTTGGAGTTAGCTCACCCTCGCTAGATCGCGACCCTTTGTCCCACCATTGTAGCACGTGTGTCACCTAGGGCATAAGGTGCATGATGACTTGACATCATCCTCACCTTCCTCCAGCTTATCACTGGTAGTTTGTTCATGGTTCCAAACTCAATGGTGGCAACTAAACATGAGGGTTGTGCTCGTTGTGGGACTTAACCCAACACCTCACATCAATCCCACTAGCCTCTTATATATTCTCGTTCGATCATGGTAGGGGGGCAAGTCAAAATAGAAAACTCCCATTGGGTTTAGGGATAATTAGGCTCAAACTGATGACTTCCACCATGTCAAGGTGACACTCTACCCCTAAGTTATATCCCTTCCCGACCCCACTTACTAATCCTAAGCCAAAGGGTCGAGAAACCCAACACCACTATTCCTGAACAACTTGGAGATAGGCCTTCTTTTCACATTATTACTTTTATGGATATGGATATAGTAAAATAATGGGAAAAATGGGATTCCATTGTCAACTGCTCTTATTGGAAATAGGATTGACTATGGTTTCGAACCATAGCACATGGTTTCATAAAATCTGTATGATTTTCCTGATCTAAATTGAGTAGGTTTTGTTTTACATGAACAAGATTTTGTTCAGCATGTTCTATTCAATACTAGTAGGAAAAGAACCCGACTTGGTATTGTTAAAAAAAGAGGGGAGGCAAAACCAAGTCAAGATGATACGAATCACCCCTTCTTCTTGTGCCAAAGATCTTACCATTTTTGAAGGAACTGGAGCTACATTTCTTTTCAATTTTCATTTAATAGTTCCTATGCATTTCCACGCCCTTTTTCCTTTTTTCTTGAGACCTCGAAAAATGAAATGGACAAATTCCTTATTTTAGGAACACATACAAGATTTGTAACTACAAAAATGATAATGGTAACCTCACCATTAACTACTTAACTTCATTTTCATTTACAAATTTATTATTTATGAATTTCATAATAATACATGTCCTACCAAGACAGAATTTGTAACTTGCTATCCTCTCTTGCCTAGCAAGCAAAGATTGACCTTTGTCAAAAGATTGATTCATTTGGATCAACATGAGGGTCCAACTCCATTGCAAGAATCCATGATGTATATTTGAAACTGGTTGACCCCCTTGCTTCTCTCAAGGTACAACCCTATTCCTGCTGAGCCCCCTTTCTCCTCAGTCCACAGAGACAAAATAAAATGTAGGATTGGTACCAATAGTTCATCACAGAAGAAAGGACCCACTGAGCTGAAATCACTAACACAACATAATATAAAATGTAGGATCACTAACTAATACTAATATAACAAGATCTATTGAACTCATAATTCATTAGATACTTTTTATGAATGTCAACTAAGTATCGTAAGTAAATTTATCCCAGTTGTTCAATCATTTGATAACTGGAGTTATTCTTTGCTAAATGATCACTATGAGTCAGATTGAATAGAATTTGATCAATCCTATTTTCTGTCGTTAAGGTGGAGAACTGAATCAAGAATTCTCTTTCTTCATCATCAATTGAATCACTAGTCGCGATCCAGGATTCTATTTTATCATCAATCCAATCACCATTCATGTTTTTTGTTTTTCTTATCAATGAATAGATCTCTTTACTTGTACAACTTAAATGTCTCGTATTTCTTGAAAAAGTGATTTGATTGATGGGATTTGGTATGATACTTATGAGATCGATGAGATTGATATTTAAATATTTCTTCTTAGAAAATATTGATTTGATCCCATAAGTGGGACTGCCACCCAATAGCATGTTGCCACCAGAAGTAGAACCTCGTATTTCTTCCAGAGAATCTCCTAATTGTCCCAGAGCAACGAGAAAGAGATTCTTTAACCAAAAAGAATTCAGTTCAGATGTAGGATACCTATACAGAAGTTTTTGCAACTCAATCATGTATGATGGAATCATCAAAGATTTGATCTTTTCTAACTCTATCTATAACTCACTAGAGGCTTAGAAAATAAAGAGAAGTTGTATATGAACGAGATACCCAGCAACAAGAAGAAGGAAAAGGATTGAATAGAGGAACTCCCGAGCATTTGTTGATCTCAGATGTGTCCATATCAATAGAATGAGTGACTCATTATTTCAATGAATCATTTCTTTGGACAGAAGAATAAGATTCAGTAAACACTTACTCGAAATCTCACTTATCAGAGTCCATTGTGGAAGAATCGCCCATAATTTTTTCCGAGGAATAGGTCATGATATATCTGATCCATGCATAATATCATGAAAAATGGATACAAATTTTTGACTGCTACTTATACTTAGTATCGGCAATGGGTCTGAAAAGTATCTAAAAGGGTGAAATTTAGATATTTGCACCCCATTGAAGTAAGGAGCCATGGCATATATGTTTGGAACAGATTCCATTTTGAGAGATTTGAAAAAGCACTATCTCGTTGAAAGGTTCGATACATCTGCCCTTTCTCAATGCATTTCTTTAGAGAAAGACTCTATATTTTCCTCTTTCCGAATGGTAAATATTTCTCAGAACATGGAGTGTGAATCAAACCCATGTTTGAATTGAAACTGAGATATTGATGCAAGTTCTTCCCTTCTGAATCGATAGATTCACATCTGAAAGAGGCTGACAATAAGTTCTTTCAAAATTGGCTATTTGTTCCTCTGTTAGAGGTGTTGCAGAAAAGTTTGCGATCGAATAAATAGCTCTATGAATGAATGGATTAGATCAAATTGGAAAATGGAAAGATTTGTACAATTTATATGTTTCATCACCACTTTGTGGAAAATCGTTAGGTATGAATATGTTAGATACCTGTGACTCGATTGGTGAAGTAGTCTCTCTCTCCAAAAAAAATTTTTTTTTTACCATGCACAAAGAAACTATTTTGTTGTGAATGAACATGATATTGAGAAATTGTCCATACATAAGATCATAATTATGGATACGGGTCTTTTCCACAAAAAAAGGGAATCTTTTGTTGCAATAGAACCAGAAGTGATGTGGATCATTCAAGAATCGAAGTCGATTTTATCAATGAACTTCTATGAAATGGTTTCACGGTATTCAGCCAATTATCTCGATCGTGGGATATCATTGAGAAATAGAAATCTGAGTTATCAAAGGATTTCCTGTGATTATTTCTAGTATGGAATGAGTCAATCATCCACTTTGGTATCTTTTTGAACAAAAATGGTAATATTGTTCCTCCATTGATCAAGAATTTCAGTCTTTGGGATGTATCATGATCATCCAATAAGAAGGGTTTCATTTTATTCAAATGAACAATTTGAACACCTATTGATGCTAACAACTAATTGCAGAGTTGATCATTCAGACCTTTCAATTCATAGATGTGGATCTCGGACCTATGAATGAGTATATCCCCGATACTCAGAAAGAAAAAGGGAAGTGACTTGGACAAAAAGGGAAGTGGCTTGAATAAAAAGAGAAATGACTTGAACAAAAAGAAACGAAGTGACTTAGACAAATCTTGTTTGTCGATAGCCTTGGACCAATTAATCAAATATTGATTAATACGTAATTGATCAAACACTGTTTGGAAATGGTTCTTCTATTCAGAAATGAAATGTTCCAAATGTTCCTGGAAATTCTTGCTCCCATTGGACCATTTGTATCTATATGCATCAGGATCCCGATTCATGGACCTCTTGATTCGAGAAATAATAGGATCAAACCATTTACTCTTTTTCAAATTAGATAAATGTTGGTTGATCATATATTTCATTATAGTTATATGATTTAGAGTATCATTTTATATTTGATCCCTTTGAATTCCATATTGGAAGTTGCGATTGGATCTATTCATTAAAAGGAATTGATTTGATACATTTCTTATGTACCCATAGGTTCTATATTGGATTTGAATATGATCTCGGATCAATCTATATTGATTGACTGCCTCTATTATGTTGTTGCTAGCAAATACTGCTATTTTTAGTTTTGGATCTTCCAAATCATTCCCACAGTAGATCTAGACTGATTTTTTTTTTGATCCTTTGATAAAAAGATTCATTCTCTTAATAAAAAAGAGGAGGTAGAACCAATAAAGATTTATTTTTTATTTTGACTCATCTCTAGAGTTGAATACCTCATTCAAGAATTTTTTTGCATCCAATCCATAGGAATCAATAGAAAAGGCAAATCCCCTATGATACACTAGATCCGGCTTGGTTATTGATAGAGTGAATAGATATGCCATTTCTTGAACTCTCTCTTTTGATTCAAAATCATGGTGTAATCCGTATCCCCCTTTGTTTCAGTCATGCAATAGATGCAATAAATCCAAAAATGGATTTTTTTTTTTCAAGAATGAAATCATCCTTCGGGACCATCTCACATCCCAAATCTGATGAAATAGGATGAATTGAGACGGTATTTTGTAAATATGTAATTATCTTGAATATATCAACCATTTCTTTATTTTCTGATCTCTTGGAAGGGACAAAAGAAACATCTTGTCTTTTCTTCAAAAATTTCTAATCTCCAGTGGACCTCTCAGTAGGATTTGTACCTAGATGAAGTTCTAACCATCTATCAGAGAAAAAAGAATGAATTGATCTTGTAGGATTCCCAAGTTCAATTTCTTTTGGAAGCAGATGATTAACATTCCGTGAATAGCTGGGACATTGAGGAAGATCCAAAAAGGCATTTTGGGAATTGATCTAATTCTATCTCTATTCGTTCTATTTGAAGAAAGGAAGGATCCCAAAGAATCAACCTTTCTTTTACTTGCTGAATCTCTGTTTGATCAATCAATGTGTGATATTCTAAATTTGCATTTCTAATGGAATCGAAATGATCTCTGGATCGATCAAAAGATCCTTTCCGTTGGCTAGAATTCATTACTTGAACGAAAATAGATCTTGTGGAATCATATTGAATATTTGACGATACATTCCGTACCTTGCTAAAAAATCGATCCTTGTTTACCAACCACACATTGTCTAACCAAATCAAATTCTCTCTCGATATATTCCTCAAAGAATTTGATTCGTGCTAATTCTTTCCCCAACTGAGATCTTGGCAGAATTGCCACATATGAAATTGAGCACAATTTTGCAAAGAAATACCGCACTTATTTCTTGAGAAGAGATGGGAAACATGCTCAATATCATTTGATTGAATAGTTGCCTCAGCTCTTTGTTGTTTGAAGAAACCCTCCCTTTCAATTGGCCTTTTTTCATGAAAAGCAGACATGAGATAACAAATCAAGTCTTTCCCTAAGATTTTGAGTCCTGAATTCAAGTTGATTATGTTTCACTTCTTCCTTGGAGAAAGATGATCAAACAATTCCCAATCATGGTCCTTGCCGATCGAATTATCTGTATAGGATAAAATAAGAAACTCCAGATATTTGCTATGTTTCTCTTTGAATGAGATCTCAATCCCAGCTATGGTTTCATTAGATATCTTATAACTAGAATCCCTCCTTTTTCCGATCTGGTTCCTCCACCATCGCGAACCCCGGTTAGATTCAGGCAAGATACACTTTTTATTGATTAGGAGAACCCAAGTACATTCTTGCAAATCCATGAAACAACTCTCAGAAACCTTTTTCCTTTTTGGAAGATACAGGAGCAAAACAATCAACCTATTGATATTGGAAGACCAAAAAGATTCTTCCAATGTCTCATTTTTGGGTAAAATGGAATTCATAGGTATGGGAAGAAGCCCCATAAAATAGAGATTTTTTCTTTTGACCATCTTTCGATTGTTAATACGAGATATAAGGACTGCTACTACAAGCAGTACTACATCTTTGATCATGAAATATTGATTGCTTGTTAAACTTTGTGAATCATGTGAGAGTCGAATACTCCCAATTCGGGGGTCAAAGAGTTTCATAAAACATTCTTGGTGGAAAAAAATATGAGTGAAAGATCCCACTAAATTGAATTTGATCCATGAATCTAAGAAATAGTGAGAATTCTTGATCTCTCTCCATATCTCTCTCAATTTGAAGATCCAGGATTTGAATTGATGTCATTTCATTGATTCCTCCTAAAGATTTCATTTCAATTGGAATTTGGTTATTCACAGTGTACGATGATCCCTGTTAAGCATCCATGGCTGAATGGTTAAAGCGCCCAACTCATAATTGGCAAATTCGCCTGCTTGATGCATGCCAATGGGAACGTTCAATAAGTCTATTGGAATTAGCTCTGTATCAATGGAATCTCATCATCCATACATAATGAATTAATATATACATACCATAACATATGAACAGTAAGAACTATAATTCTTATCAATACTGGAACTCATAGGGAAGAAAATGGATTTATGGATGTAATCAGATATGTAGTATTTACGAAAAAAGTATTCAGTTATTGGGGAACAATTAATATACTTCTAATGTCTAATCAGGATCAACTAGGATAGAAACAAAGCATTGGGTCAAACTCTTCTTTGGTGTCAAGGTAATAGCTATGAATAGTATTGACTCCCCAGAAAAGGTAGAAGAATGGGACATATTATGGGACATACAATGCATTACAGAGGTATGATCATTATGCTTCAACTGGGTTATTCTATTCCACCTCTTATTGAGAAAAGAACTTAAAGGAAAATACTTAATAATACAGCGATACATTTATACAAAACTTCTACCTTGAGCACACACAATGGAACCATAGACAGTCAAGTGAAATCCAATCTACGAAATAATTTGATCTATGGATAGAATCATTGTGGTAAAGGTCGTAATGCCAGAGAAATCATTACCGCAGGGCATAGAGGGGGAGGTCATAAGTGTCTATATTGTAAAATTGATTTTTGACGGAATGAAAAAGACATATCTGGTAGAATCGTAACCATAGAATATGACCCTAATCGAAATGCATACATTTGTCTCATACACTATGGGGATGGTGAGCATAGATATATTTTACATCCCAGAGGGGCTATAATTGGAGATACCATTATTTCTGGTATAGAAGTTCCTATATCAATGGGAAATGCCCTACCTTTGAGTATGGTTTGAACTATTGATTTATGTAATTGGAAGTAACCAATTAGGTTTATGATGAAACCTAGAAATTGATCACTGATCCAATTTGAGTACCTCTATGGGATAGACATCAACAGAAAACTATTGAATAATGGCAGCAAGTGATTGAGTTTAGTAGTTCCTCAAAGAAAATTATTGACTCTAGAGATGTGGTAATATGGAGAAGACAAAATTGTTTAAAGCACGCATAGAACGAGAAACACCCTTCTTTCAAAGAGAGGAGGATGGGTTATTCCCATTTAATTTGATGGTTAGAGGGGAATTAAAAGCTAAGCAGTGGTAATTACAAAGATCCTGAGGGGAAAAATAGAGATGTCTCCTATGTTGCCCGCAATATGTGGAAGTAGCAATGTAATTTCATAGAGTCATTCAGTCTGAATGCTACATTAAGAACATAAGCTAGATGACAGAATGAGGAGACCTAGGATTTAGAAGATCGTAACATGAGTGATTCGGCATATTTGGATTCTTATATATCCACTCTTATGGTATTTCATCATACGATTCATATAAGATCCATCTGTCTAGATATCATCATATACATGTAGAAAGCCATATGCTTTGGAAGAAGCTTGTATAGTTTGGGAAGGGGTTTTTATTGATAAAAAAGAAGAATCTACTTCAACCAATATGCCCTTAGGCACGGCCATACATAACATAGAAATCACATTTGGAAAGGGTGGACAATTAGCTAGAGCAATAGATGCTATAGCAAAACTAATTGCAAAAGAGAGTAAATAAGCCACATTAAGATTACCATCTAGGGAGGTTGGTTTGATATCCAAGAATTGCTTAGCAATAGTTGGACAAGTGGGTAATGTTGGGGTGAACCAAAAAAGTTTGGGTAGAGCCGGATCTAAGTGTTGGCTAGGTAAGCGCCCTGTAGTAAGAGGAGTAGTTATGAACCCTATAGACCACCCCCATGGGGTCGGTGAAGGAAGAGCCCCTATTGGTGGAAAAAACCCACAACCCCTTGGGGTTATCCTGTGCTTGGAAGAAGTAGGAAAAGGAAAAAATATAGTGATAGTTTTATTCTTCATCGCCATAAATAGGAATATTGAAAATTGAATTTTTGGAATTTGCAATAATGTGATGGGTGAACGACGGGAATTGAACCCACGCATGGTGGATTCACAATCCACTGCCTTGATCCACTTGGCTACATCTGCCCCTTATCTAGCTAAAGAATTTTCCCTTTTTTCCATTCATCATTATTGTATTTATTCTTACCTTATTAGATCGAGATATTGAACATAGTTTAAAATGTAAAAATAAAGGAGTAATCTATTGTGACACGTTCACTAAAAAAATCCTTTTGTAGCTAATCATTTATTGGGAAAAATAGAAAAACTCAACATGAGGGAGGAGAAAGAAATAATAGTAACTTGGTCTCGGGCATCTACCATTATACCCACAATGATTGGACATACGATTGCCATTCATAATGGAAAAGAACATTTACCTATTTATATAATAGATCAGATGGTAGGTCACAAATTGGGAGAATTCGCCCCTACTCTGACTTTTGCCTGACATGCGAGAAATGATAATAAATCTCATTGTTAATTTTTTCATTTTTATTTTCTATTTAGTAAAGTAGCAAAACTAGTATCATTCATTGGTAGGAGATCGCCTTATGATAAAGATAAATAGCTCAACTTCAAGTACAGAAGTTAAGGTTTTAGCCCAACATATATGTATGTCTATTTTAAAAGCTCGAAGAATAATTGACCAGATTCGGGGGCATTCCTATGAAGTAGCACTTATGATACTGGAACTCATACCTTATTGAGCATATTTTTTCATTTTAAAATTTCTTTATTCTGCAGCAGCAAATGCAAATCATAATATGAACATGAATAAAGCTGATTTATTTATTAGTAAAGCCGAAGTCAATGGAGGTGCTATTCTAAAAAGGTTAAGACCTAGAGCTCAAGGACTCAGTTATCCTTTAAAAAGATCTACTTGTCATATAACAATTTTATTGAAAAATAAATCAAAGTCATTTTTAAATTGAAATAAATCTTAGATTTCTATTTAAAAAAATATGGGATAAAAAAATAAATTCACTTGGTTTCATACTTGGTACAACCCAAAGTCATCATTCTTTTTGATTGTGCAAACCAAAAAAATTTTTTGTGGGCCTACAAGAAGATGTAAAAATACGAAATTATATCAAGAACTATGTACAAAAAAAAAAAAGAGAATACCCTCAAGTTTCGAAGGAATTGCATGTATAGGAATTAAAAAGAGAATCAATTTGATCCAGATAATAATATATATTGGATTCCCCAATTTGTTAATAGAAGGCTGAACACAAGGAATTGTAGAATTACATATAAATCTACAAAAGGAGATTCATTTTGAAAACCCAATAATCAACATTACCCTCACAAAAGTTGAAAAACCTTATAGACAACCTAATATTCTTGCAGAATATATAGCTTTACAATTAAAAAATAGAGTTACATTTGGAAAGGTAATGAAAAGGTGATTGAATTAACTAAGCAAATGGACATAAAAGGAATTCAAGTGCAAATCGCAGGGCGTATCGACGGAAAAGAAATTGCATGTGTTGAATGGATCAAAGAAGGGAGGGTTCCTCTACAAACAATTCGTGCTAAAATTGATCATTGTTCCTATACAATTCGAACTATCTATGGAGTATTAGTCATTAAAATTTGGATATTTGTAGATGAGGACTAATGGACCTTTGTTTATTTGTTTTGCCATTCTGGTTCTGACTAGTGTCTAGCAATAGAAACAAATTTTTTCTTTCATTTATTAACTAGTTCTTTCATTTATGAAATATCAAACAAAAATAGCAATTCGATTCTAATTCTCTAATTTTATAGGGTTGAATAAAAATTTGATTGACCATTTTTTGAGTAAAATTGCTATGTTTAGTGTGTGACTCCTTTAAAGTAGGTTTAAAGTTTAGAGTTGGGTTAGGATTTCATAGATTATTGAACCCCACTCTAAACTTAATAACTATATATAATATAAAAAAACCAACTTATTGCTTCGTACTTTCGAGATCCCGAGAAATAGTCACTATATGACTGGATCGATCATATAGTTGTAGCAACTAAAATTTCTCCCATAACATAAAAAATCTAATTATGAGTTGTAAAACACAAATAAGGGGATGTGGATAAATGAAAGATGATAGAAAGAGAAAACAAAAAAACCAATGATATATGATTACAATATGTATGGTCTATGAATTATCTCATATCTTATAGAAAGGCAATGTGATAAAGCATCGATACTAAATATAAAATTCAATATAATAGTATATAAAAATGTATAATAGTATATAATAATATAATAATATGTAAAAAAATAATACTCTAAAAATTAATACAATACTATAATGTATAAGATAATAAAGAGCTCGAAGTTAATAGAAATTGAGAAGATTAACTCGGAAACAAATTTTTGTTGAGAGCTCCATTACAGAGTTCAGACCTAACCATTAATGTAGAAGCTATAGGAATGGTGGAACCTGTGACTGCATAGGATTAGTATTAGTTTTAAATAGAATCCTAATGATTCATTAAGTAGGATGACAGAACGAACCAAGAACAAATTGATTTATTCTAAGAGGTTATAGATTGAACAACCTACGAATGAGAAAGAGTCAATATTCACCTGTGAAATATTTATTTATTGGATTAAAATATTTTTTGGTTGGCATAGTTCAATAAGAATAAAAAAAAGATTCATTATAATCATTATACTTATAATTATAAAACAAAAAAAAACCATCACCTATACCTCTATCTCGATTTATAGATAAATCTATAAATCTAGCTTTGTATCTTGATTGTATATATAGATAGTTAAACAAATTCAATATCAAACACATTACTTAGTTTAGCGATTTAGTGCATTATTTATTATATGTTATATTATAAATATGTATTATAAAATACATATATAAATATTTTATAATAGTATTTTATATAATACTATTTGTTTAAAACTATTGAATGAATTGTTTCATTCGCGAGGAGTTGGATGAGAAGAAACTCTCATGTCAAGTTTTGCTGTAGGGATGGAATAAAAAAAAAAGAACCATCAACTATAACCCCAAAAGAACTAGATTTCGTAAACAACATAGAGGAAGAATGAGGGGAATATTTTGTCGAGGCAATTATATTAGTTTTGGTAGATATGCTCTTCAGGAACTTGAACCCTCTTGGATCACAACCAGACAAATAGAAGTGGGGCGAAGAGCAATGACACGATATGTGCATCGTGGTGGAAAAATATGGATACGCATATTTCCCGACAAACCTATTACAGTAAGACCCACGGAAACATGTATTGGTTTGGGAAAAGGATCTCCCAAATATTGGGTATCCCTTGTTAAACTGGGTCGAATACTTTATTAAATGGGAGGAGTATCCACAACTGTAGCTAGGACCACTATTGCAATAGCTGCGTACAAAATGCCTATACGAACTCAATTTGTTATTTCAGGATAGGAACATAGAACTAAACTAAACAAAAGGAGTATTTATTATATTAAATATTACGGATGAAAAAATAAACAACAAAAGATTTCTTTATTTCTGAATGGACAACTTTCTTTTTCATTCTTTACTACATTGAAATAGCAAATTAAAAAATAAAAATCATATGATTCAACTCCAAACCCTTTTAAATGTAGCAGATAACAGTGGAACTGGAGAATTGATGTGTATTCGAATCATAGGGGCCGATAATCACCAATATGCTCATATTGGCGATGTTATTGTTGCTATAATCAAGGAAGTAGTGCCCAATATGCCTCTAGAAAGATCAAAAGTAATTAGAGCTGTAATCGTACGTACATGTAAAGAACTCAAACGTGACAACGGTATGATAATATGATATGATGACAATGCTGCGGTTGTCATTGATCAAGAAGGAAATCCAAAAGGAACTTGAGCTTTTGGTGCAATTTCCTAAGAATCGAGACAATTTAATTTTACTAAAATAGTTTCACTAGCTCCTGAGGTATTATAAATACTAAATACTAGTAGATGGAACTACTAGTCGGGTACCAAAAATGGAGCAATTCATTATTAAATTATCAGTAGATTGTGTCTCACGTATATACTTTGAATAAAAAAATAGTAAATAAAAATTAATAATAAAATATGTTGATTATATCCAAATTAGAAGACAAGAATAATTCAAGTTTGTCATGGGTAGGGATACTATTGCTGATATAATAACTTCTATAAGAAATGCTGACATGGATAAAAAGGGAAGGGTTTGAATAGCATCTACTAATATCACCAAAAACATTGTTAAAATACTTTTATGAGAAGGTTTTATTGAAAATGTTTGAAAACATCAAGATCAAGATAAGTCAAAAATTTTTCTTGGTTTTAACCCTGTGACATAGAAGAACTAGGAACAGAGTATATAGAACTATTTTAAAGTGTATCAGCCAACCTGGTCTATGAATCTATTCCAACTATCAATGAATTCCTAAGATTTTAGGTGGAATAGGGATGGTAATTCTTTCTACTTCTCAAGGTATAATGAGAGATCGAGAAACTCCACTAAAAATATTGGAGGAGAAATTTTGTGTTATATGTGGTGATCCGCCTCTAGTAACCTCATTTTATCTCATTGATACTTAAAGGGGGTTACCTGGAATGAAAGAACAAAAATTGATTCATAAAGGCTTGATTACTGGATCACTTCCCAATGGTATGTTCCGGGAATGTTTAGATAATGAAGATCTAATTTTAGGTTAGGTTTTAGGGAGAATCCGGAATAGTTTTATATGGATACTACCTAGAGATAGAGTCAAAATCAAAATAAGTCATTATGATTCAACCAAGGGATGTATAATTTATAGACTTCGTAACAAGGAGTCGAACGATTAAGTGATTTTTTAAATAGTCCTTGTTTGTTAAGTTAAAAAATTCAAGAGACTTTTTTTTTCTTCCAAGAAGTAGATTCAGGAATAAAAGAATGAGAAATATGAAAATAAGAACTTCTGTTCATAAAATTTGTGAAAAATGTCAACTGATCCGTAGATGCGGATGAATTATGGTGATTTGTTTAAATCCAAAACATAAACAGAGACAGGGATAGGGTAATCTTTAATCTGAAAAAAACTTTCTAATTCTAAACTAAAGTAGAGAGGGGATCCCTGTAATGTAAAAATAAAAATAGGGGATCCATTTTTTTTAATATGAAATGGATATCTCCATATATTTTTGTATATCTCTGACTCCTATTTAGGAGATAGATAATAAAATATGACAAAACCTATACCAAAAGTTGGTTCTCATAGAAATGGACATATTGGTTCACGCAAGAATGGACATAGAATACCAAAAGGAGTTATTCATGTTCAAGAAAGTTTCAACAATACCATTGTAACCGTTACAGATGTACGTGGTCGGGTGGTTTCTTGGTCATCCGCAGGTACTTCTGGATTCAAAGGCACAAGAAGAGGAACACCCTATGCTGCTCAAGCAGCAGCAATAAATGTTATTCGTACAATAATTGATCAGGGTATGCAATGAGCAGAAGTTATGATAAAAGGTCCTAGTCTCAAAAGAGATGTGGCATTATGAACCATTCGTAGAAGTGGTATACTATTAAGTTTCATACGTGATGTAACACCTGTGCCACATAATGGATGTCGACCTCCTAAAAAGAGACATGTGTAGAAATAAGAATTAAATAACTATCAAGGGAAATAAATAATTCAATGACTTGATCAAATTAGAATATTAGTATGGTTCGAGGGGAAGTAGCAGAATCCACTCGAACACCATAGTGGAAGTGTGTTGAATCAAGAGTAGACAGTAAACGTCTTTATTATGGTCATTTCATTCTCTCCCTGCTTAGGAAAGGTCAGGCTGATACAATTAGTATTGCCATGCAAAGGACTTTACTTGGAGAAATAGAAGGAACATGTATCACACGTGCAAAATCTGAGGACATATCACATGAATATTCTATAATAGTAGGTATTGAAGAATCAGTACATGAAATTTACTCATTTTTAAAGAAATTGTATTGAGAAGTAATCTCTATGGAATTAGAGATGCATCCATTTGGGTTAGGGGTCCTAGGTACATAACCACTTAAGATATCATCTCACCACCTTTCGTGGAAATAGTTGACATGACATAGTATATAGCTAACCTAATAGAACCGATTGATTTGTGCATTGGATTACAAATCAAGAGAGATCACAGATATTGTATGAAATCTATAAATAACTCTCAAGATGGAAGTTATCCTATAGATGCTGTATTCATGCCTATTTGAAATACAAATCATAATTTTCATTCTTATGGTAATGGGAATGAAAAATAGGAGATACTATTTCTAGAAATATGAACAAATGGAAGTTTAACTCCTAAAGAAGCACTTTATGAAGCTTCTCATAATTTGATTGATTTATTCTTCCTTTTCTATATATAGAGGAAGAAGATACTCACTTCAAGGAAAATAAAAACAAGTTTACTTTATCCCCTTTTACCTTTCAAGATAGATTAAATAATCTAAAGAAAAACAAAAAGGGAATTCCATTGAAATCTATTTTTATTGACTAATTAGAATTGCCTTCCAAGACCTATAATTGTCTCAAAAGGTCCAATATACATACATTATTGGACCTTTTGAGTAAGAGTCAATTGAATATTTTCGCATAGAAGATGTAAAATAGATATTGGACACTCTATAGAAGCATAGACACTTGTTTATCATTTGAGCAATTGATCCTTTCATTAAAATTTTTTTTATTCACTATGTTTTCCCTTCCAATTTATGGAAAATAAAATAGGGTAAACAGAAAAAAAAAATGACAAAGACAATAAACCCCTTGTTACATTTCCATATTAAAGTGAAGTATAGTGCTTGATTTTTTTCTGAAATTTAATGCCTATTGGTGTTCCAAAAGTACCTTTTTAGAGTCTAGGAGAGGAAGATGTGTTTTGGGTTGATGTATAGTGCAACTTGTCAAGCATATTGGGTCATATGGGATTTACCCTATTCTCTCCCCCGATCGAGATATCCTCTGCTTCGCCCAAGAAATATTGATTGAACTGTCAATTATTTGGAGCGTAAAGTGTAATTAAACTAATTAATTTATATTTATATTGGGGATCCATATCCATATATTATCAATTAGAAGAATTTATGGTTGATTTAGACCGATAAAATATCCAGGCTCCATTCAAAAAAGAAAATACCAAATTGGTAATATATGTACAATTACCACATATATCATAAATGATTCTTGTACTTAACTTTAACTAGTTTAATTCATAAAATATATTAATTAAACTAGTACAAAGTAAAATTGCCAATCAATGGAATAGTATGATGAATACATGGAATAGTTTTTGAGAAGGCAAGTAAAGCTAAAGCATGAAACAAACAAATTCCAAAAAGGGTGGTATTGAGATTATTTGCCCTATATTATGTACAAATAGAATTCAGATAGATCTTTACCCAGAGTAGAATATGAACCTAAGAGAATTGAAAAGACCCATTCAGGAACAAGAAAACAACATCATGATTTGAATCATGATGAAACAATATATCACTGAGAGGTTAGTTCAAGAAGTTTAGTAAATTCTTTTTTTTTCTTCTTTTAGTATGGTATGGAGAGATGCCAAAACAAAACCTATTTTTGAAAAATTAAAAAAAAGCAAACCTAACAAAACTATTACAAAAGAAAGAAATAGGACTAAAATTGAATGCATCCAAAGGTGCACATACAGTTTATGGGGGATAGAATTTTGTCCTAATCAACAGACTTTATAGAGAAAGATTACTTTTTTGGGGCCCAAGAGGTTGATAATGAGGTCTCAAATCAACTTGTTGGTCTCATGGTATATCTCAGTATAGAAGATGTGACTAGGGATCTTTATTTGTTTATAAACTCTCCCAGTGGATGGGTAATCCTAGGAATGGCCATTTATGATACTATGCAATTTGTGCCATTCGATGTGCATACAATATGCATGGGATTAGCCACTTCAATAGGATCTTTAATTCTAGTCGGAGGAGAAATTACCAAACGTATAGCATTCCCTCATGCTTGGCACCAATGAGTTTGTTCTTTGAAAAATAAAAAAATACTATGCCTTTGCCATATCAAATATGAATTCTAAGTAATAATAGCATGGCATCTCAAGTTCGATATGAACAAATCATTCTGTTTTTTCATAACGTGAGGTTTTGTATCAAAATAGTAGTATGAAATAAAGGTTATTTTCTATTTGATCTTACATGTTGAGAGTACATTTAAGCGTTAGAAGCCATTTTGTTATTCCAAACGAAAAGTCTCTTTTCTTTTTAATATTCATCTTAGGAAAGAAAGAGTACAAAAATGAAAAAAAATGATCGTTTTTTCCCTATTTGATCGTATCAGAAATAAACTTTGGGATTGCTAAATCATAGATAAGATAAATATAGAAAGCAACAGAGCCATCATAGTATTTGTTTTTACTCCTATGAAAGGAAGGTTGGTAAATGGATCATTCAATGATCTGGATCGGATGGATTATATTTTCTTCATCCTTCGAGAGAAGGGTGTATGTGTGACTCATTCAGATCATGAGCTCAAAGAAAGAAATGAGAAATTTTTTCCAGTATTAATGATCAGTACCAACGAATAGAATGGATAGATTAGAAGAAGGCCACTTACTATCTAAAAATGAGGATCTATCATATACCTATATGGTATATAGAATTTTTGGTTTCCATTAGTGTAAATGGATTTGATTTGAGATGAGAAGCAATTCTCCATTGGTAGCAAATGGTTATCCATTAAGCGGAGGAAATACTATTAAGATAAGAAAATCAATTATGCTCTTATTCTTGAAAGAATGGACTAAGAGGGTCAGCTACCTATACCTAGCCAATTTTCATAATTAAATACTATCACTATATAGATAGTTCTTTTTGTGAAAAGACGTATTATTGTATAATTGATGGGTAGAGCCAAAGGATATGAACTATACAAGTTAACAATAACATTTGATTAAATGACAAAGGAGGCTCCAGTGTATAGAAAGGACCTCACCGTTTAATTAAAGAAGTAACCATAGAAATGACGAAACCAACTATTTTTTCAGTGTTGGTAGAACTGAGTATTTTCAGCTCAAATGTCTGGAAGGAATAAAAAATCATGGTTGGGAAGGTCTTAGTAGCAAAAACCATGGGAATTTCTTTTTTTATATACTGGAATAATCCACTTTGTTATTAATCAAATGAAAAAGGGAAGAAAAAGAATGACTGAAAGAAGAGAAATCAATTAGTTATTCATTAAAGTTTAATTTGATTCAATGACCAGAGTTAGACCAGGATATATAGCTCAAACATGTGGAACAAAAATTTGTTTATTTGCATCAACTTTTAGAGGGGCTCATTCAAGACTTACTCGAACAGCTACTCAATAGAAAATAAGAGCTTTGGTTTCCTCACATCGAGATCAAGACAGGCAAAACAGAGAATTTTGTCATTTGTGGATCAGTAGTATAAATGTAATAACTCGCGAGAATTTGGTATCCTATAGTTATAGTTGATTCATACACAATTTGCACAAGAGGCAATTGCTGCTTAATCGTAAAATACTTGGGCAAATAGCTATATCAAATAAGAATTATCTTTACATGATTTCCAATAAGGTCTCTCAAATAAAATAAAAGAAAGAGATTGTAAAGTAATCTATAGGAATGAATGATTGAAACAAAATTCCCCAGAGAATGAACTCTAGGAAGACAGAAGTAAATTCAAATACTTCTACTTATAAAATGAATGAAATGTTTCAATAAAATAAAGATTTCCCCTTCCCATTTTTTTTCTTATAACACAACAATCAAATCGGAATCCTAGGTTTTTCTGAACAAAACATCAATTTGAGCTTGAGAGTTTTGAGTCAATTGAGGGATATGTCTATTTATTTTTGGTTCTAGGATTAGTAGTTCTAGGGATCGACTCTACTCCCTCAAATTGTTTCTCATTATTAAGAAAAGGTAACAAAGATAAAATACGAGCTTGTTTTATAGCAATAGTAATTAATCATTGTTGTTCCAAAGTTAATCTACTGATCCGTCTAGATAATATTTTACTTGTTCACTAATAAATTGACTAATTAAACTCATATTTCTATAATCGATTCGATCCCTTGATTCAATTGGGGGAAAATGCCTACAAAAAGATCACTTGGATTTACGAAAAGGTTGCTTGGATTTATCCATAGATTATTCCTTATCTCAAAAATTCTCTTTATTCATTTTATTTTAGATCCGATATAATAGTATTTGATTTGTATATGTACTATATAATAATTGTGTTGTATATACGTTAAGTTTTTCCTCTTCTTGTTCTGTGGAAAGATCCTACACATATTCCCTTCAATCTATTTCTTTATTTCACCATGTATTGCATGCGTGCGATAATAGAGACAAAATTTTCTTTACTCTAATCGATTGGGTGTATTGTGTCAACTCTTTTGAGTAATATATCTAGAAATACCCAGCAATTCCTTATTAATACTATTTCAGCCACAACTGGTACATTCCAAAATAACTCTAATTCGGATATCTTTATCCTTGGCCATGAACCTCCTTTTTTGGATTTTGGATAGACTTAAATTCCTCTATTTTTGATCCGAACCAAAGAAGAAGAAAACAACAAAAAAGATCAATAGAAGTTACTAACTAAAAATGCAATTTCTAAAGAAAAGATTTGATTGTAAAAAAATTTATTTGGTTGTAATTAATATTACTTGAGTAAAAATTAAGTGATACAATTTCTTTCAAATTAGCATCCTACTATCCTAATCTCAGTATTTTATTTAAGTATCTATTATCAATAACTAGAATGAAAAAAGGGAAATAACAAAGCATCTGGGAATAAATGATTAATTTATATCAAGAGACTCACTAAAGACCCAAACCATAGAGTAGTTAGCACAAGAACCGTGGAGAGATATGTTTTTATATCTCGCATTGAAAATCCTCCTTCTTTATTTTATTGTAATACATATATAATCAGATGCTGTAGTTCAAGATCGTTTGTATTCATTTTTTTTAATACATTAGTTTCTCATATGTATATATTTCTTTTTATTTTATTATATGAATATATGAAGATGAAAGAAAACAAGTGGCAAACAAGACAAGGATTTTGTACAATGATACTATACAACAATAAAGGGATGTAGCGCAACTTGTAGCATGTTTGTTTTGGGTACAAAATGTCATGGGTTCAAATCATTTCATCCCTACCTAAGAAAGCGCTCTTAGTTCAGTTTGGTAGAACGTGGGTCTCCAAAACCTGATGTCGTAGGTTCAAATCCTAAGGGTGTGATTCTATTTATCTTATGCTGAATTACGAATTACAATAAAAAAACTTAATAAAATGACATTGAATTACAATTTCAATTTGACCTCCTCTTTGCATTGCGGGAGGTCAATCAAAAAATTAATATTACTCAATTAAAGGTCCAATTGATCACCACGTCTGTATTGTAAATATGCTGTTACGAATAATCCTGCCAAAGTAATAGGAATTAGACCTAAAACGATTCCAAATAGAAAAATTTCAATCATTTCAATTTTTTTTATTTTGTTTGTTTTGAGGAAATAAAAGTAAGATCTATCTCTAAATATTAATCTGAATTATTCATGAATCTCAATGACTAAGAACTGGCAATTGATGTGGAAGGGAATCATACAATACTCGCACAATTCAGAAGAAATATTTAATGAATTGGTCACTCAATTTCAAATAAGTCACATCTTGTTCAAACTAATCAATAGAACCGAGGTTATAGTTGAAGCAGATGATAGAAAACCGAAATAACTAGTTATAATAAGCATGAAAAAATGAAATTAGTTATATTTTTTTTGCTACATAGGTTGATAAAAGACTTACCTAAGTTTCTCTTTTTCTCGAATATGACAGTAAGAAAAAGAACTATTGACAAGATTAGTTCTAATTGAAAGTTCTTGATTCATCAGTCATTATGAATGGACTGATGACTCTAAAAAAGATACAACCATTCATATAGGTAGAATAAAATCAAGTCATTGGCAGTAACACCAACTGATCTTGCGATTCTGAATCAAGAGAAGAGGTTCATTCTTCAATTCCTTGGTTGAGTATAATAATAAGAACTGTGTGTGTTGTGTAACTTGATTCCAAAATCAAATAAAGGAAAGGGAATTAGGTTAGGTTTGTAAATAATTTCAGTTTTGATCATTTCTATTCTTTTTCAATAGGAGTAAGTCTATTTTGTTTGGAGTGAACGGCCTAATATTACCTTTACTATTTTTTTTTTAACTCAACTTACTTATTTGAATTCTGAATTCATTAATTCATTGGATTCAGTACAGTAAAGCTTAGTTATCAGTTAATTGCCCATAATATTATATTCTGATTTCGAATAAGAAGAAAAAGGTTTCTTGCAATCAATCCTAAAAACTTATTTTTTAGTTCTTTTTTCATCAAATAATACACTAGTACTATATTATTGTATATTTATTGTATGACCAACCAATTACTTGAATTGAAATAGAAGGATTCAAACAAAAAAATTTTAACCCTATACCCTATTAAAATAAAATAAAGTTTTCTATTTCACATATAATATAATTGAATTGTGCGAATATGATAATATCTTTCATCTTTCATGAATTATAAAATCCATTGACTCACACTTTACCAAGATCTTTATTTTCTATTACGAAGTCAATAAAGGAAACCTTATATTATAAGGAATTTTTTATTTCATTGGTCTATTGGATAACATACAATTATCCATATATAAGAAAAAAAAATAGAAGAAAGTAATTCTATAGCATTTGGGGATACAACGTTGCTGTGTCGGACAAAGGATAGCTATACTGATTTGGTATACTCAAAATACACCTTTGGTACAAAATTGACGATCTCACAAACAAAGATGAAATAAAATATCAGTAGTTTTCTATTTACTGATCCCATCTTTCATGAAATCGATTCCTCTTTTGATTGTACAAGAATTTTTGGAGTCAGCATGTCTGGAAGCACGAGAGAATGTCCTTTTACAAATATTATTACTAGTATTCGATACTGGGTCATTCATAGTATTACTATACCTTCCCTATTCATTGCGGGTTGGTTATTCGTAAGTACGGGTTTAGATTACAATGTGTTTGGAAGTCCTTGGACAAATGAATATTTCACAAAGAGCCGACAGGGCATTACATTAATAACTGGCCATTTTGATTCTTTGGAACAACTCAATGAATTTAGTAGATCCTTTTAGGAGGCCCCCAATGACCATATATGGAACCTATCCAATTTTTATAGTGCGATGGTTGGCTGTTCATGGAATAGCTGTACCTACTGTTTCTTTTTTGGGGTCAATATCAGCAATGTAGTTCATCCAACGATAAACCTAATTTGAATTATAGAACAATGACACAATCAAACCCGAATGAGCAAAATGTTGAGTTGAATCGTACCAGTCTATACTGGGGTTTATTACTTATTTTTGTAATTGCTGTTTTATTTTCCAATTATTTCTTCAATTGAGAGAAAGAGAATAGTAGGAATTCTCTTATCCTATTTGGAAGGATACCATCCTCATAACTATCCATGACTGTTTTTGTCTCTAGCATGACCACTTGATAAAATGTGGAAGAAAGGGGGAAAAAATGGCCGATACCATCCTCATAACTATCCATGACTATTTTTGTCTCTAGCATGACCGCTTGATAAAATGTGGAAGAAAGGGGGAAAAAATGGCCGATACTACTAGAAGGATTCCTCTTTGCCTGATAGGTACTGTAACTGGCATTCTTGTGATCGGTTCAATAGGTATTTTCTTTTATGGTTCATATTCTGGGTTGGGTTCATCTCTGTAGTGATTGGATGAACAGGATTTTAGACATGAAAAAGTAAGAACTTAGAGGGGTCTCAACCCTCTGAGTTCTTACTTTTTCAAGCGAGATTTTGATCTATTCCATAATATACAAATTGGAAAGTAATCCAATCAACTTAATCAAATTGTAGAAATGACAAAACATTTATTTCTTAATCCTAAATTTTTTTTATTTAGAACTATTTATTCTATTAATATTTAATACTTAAGTAAATCAAATAATTGTGGAAAATACTTTTTCTTGTGAAGATTAAGAAGACTAGCAATCCCTCCTAGAAGAATTTGTTTCATGTATCCCATCCTTGCCCTGTATTTTCTTTCTTTTTATTTGTTTGCATTTTCCATTACTAGGAATGGGGTACAAGTAATTAATTCCAGATGTCACGAAAAATAGTATAAACTATTTTTAACAATTTGATGTTAAGGAATCTCTAGATCTAGAAATTCATTTTATACAATTGAACCTTTTCGAATTGTTTCTTTTTAAGAACCAAAACAATTTGTGCCAAAATAACAGATGCTAAGAAGAACAAAAGACCTTGAAGCACTATTTCTGCATCTCCCTAACTAAAGCCCCCTACATTGGGATTACTTGTTAATGGTTGATCAAGCTTGTGAATTCACCCTCTGAAACAAGAAGTTCTGGTCCTGGAGGTATAATATCAACCACTTGATGTCCGTCCGATGCATCAACTATGGTTATTTCATATCCCCCTTTTTCTTTATGTACTATTCTGCTTACTATACCCGATGATATAGCATTATAGACCGTATTGTTACTTTTACTTCCATCAAGATAAATCTGCCCCCTCCCTCTATTCCCACCTACATATATGGGATAGTTTAAGAAGTGAACATCTTTTTTCATAGCTGGGTCGAGAGAAAGAATAGGAAAGATGATTTCACTATATTTCTGACCAGGAACTGGACCAATTACAATAATATTTTTTTTTGGGACAATAATTTTGAAAATACAAATTTTCCATCTTTTCTTTCACCTCAAGAGAAATACGATCGGGAGGGGCTGATTCAAATCCCTCAGGTAAAATAAGAACAGCCCCCACATTCAAAGCCCCTTTTCTACCATTAGCAAGAACTTGTTTCAGTTGCATATCATAAGGGATTCAAACAACTACTTCAAATACAGTATTAGGAAGCACAGTTTGCGGAACTTTAATATCCATGGGCTTATTAGCTAAATGGTAATTAGCACATACAATTCATCCAGTTGCTTCTCATGGATTTTCATAACCTTGTTGTGTAAAAATGGGATATGCATTTGAAAGAGATGCTCAATTTATTACATATATCATGATCGATAAAAAAATGGATTGAGTCATCTGTTCTTTTACCCAAGAAAAAGTATTTCCATTTTGCATGGTCCAATCATTAATTACGGAATTTCTACAATAAATAAATTAGATAGGTAGCTAGTCTCGTATAGTTCCCTACCCTGAAGTCTACTATTGTATTGGAATAATTGCACTGGAATAGAGTATAGTATGGGACAAATACCTTGAACAGGTAGAAATAAAAAGAATAATTAAAATTCGAATTCGAATAAGTAAAATGGAAAATGCTTTCTTTATACAAAAAAAATATTCTCATTTAATTGATATTACGAAACCAAATTAGTTCTTCATCTTCATTCATTGATTTGTTCATCATTCATTCATTGAATGATAAATAACTACAACTGAAGGGGATACACAATTTAAATAATGGAAGATCCAATATTTCACAATTGTATCTAGAATAACTGAAAAAGTGGAAACATGACCAGATATAATTTGATCATTATGGGCCAATCCAAAATCATTGTAGACCGAACTAATCATTAGTTCCCAACCATGGGTCGAGTGAAATCCGATCCATAAATCAATTATTAAAAGAATCGAAAATGCCTTTATTGTGTCACTTAAGTTATAGAATAATTCCTGAACCCAAGAATTAAGAACGACAAGTTCTTTATTACCTAGAAAAAAATAACCACTTAGAATAACAAAGCAGATTACATTTGAGGAGAAATGCAAAATAAGATGGAGATGATATTCATCATGTATTTTGACCAATTCTATTGTTTCCTTGTATAATCCTAAATGAAGCTTTTGCATATGTATCTCTAGGTACTCTTTTATCATTTTGTCCAAGAGGAATAGTTCTTCAAATTCTATGAATTTTTCTAGAATTTTTTTCTCTTGAATAGCATTCAAAAAGATTTCAAATTGCCTACTGTCCCACCAATTAGTAATCCAAGCTTCCAAACTTTTCTTAAATGAGAGAGAGACCTACCAGGGAAAAAAATACTATAGATACAAAATATGGGAAGGAAATCAATGCTTTCTTTTTTTTTTCATTTTTTTATCTATGAAATTGGTAATGAAGTTGTTTCAATCTTGGACCCTATCTGATATTTTTCCAAAGTATGAGTTATATAACAAATAAGGCTATGGATCTATTTCTTTCCATTTTGTGTCAAAATTTAGTCCTTGGATCTATCAGGAATATAAAAAAAGAATCAATATAGTATTTTTAGATATCTCAATCTTGAACTAATGAATTTCTTATTAGGAAAAAAATTTCAGATATATTTGATAAATTCACACTTAACTTAATGAGAATTAGACTTTTTGACACGTACAAATAAAAGAATTAAGTTGAATTCTGTACACATACAAAATAGTTTTGGTATACAAAAAATTTCTTCTTTTTCATTTTTTTATAGTTCATTTTATTATACTTACCCCATATAACAGCACCAACGGAATAGGAACATAGAATATAACACATTTTGCTCGAATGGGCATTCCGAAGAAACTTCAATTAAATAAAAGGGGTTAGCAAGTTCTTTTGTTCATGCTGAAAAATTTTTCTTCAGTTCATTTTTCAAAATACTTCAATTGGTACATGCAAGAAATAGTCCAATTTCGTAGCTTTTTGTTCAATTTCCCATGGAGTAAAATTCTCATCAGTACAAGTCAAGGGAATGGCTCCTTAACCTCAGATTTCCATATAAAGGACACGACGAGTATAAAAACCTTCTTTAACCTCCATTCTGATTGATTGGATATCCCTCATAAGGAAGTGGAAGAAAATGCGGTGATTTATTCCAGGAAATCCCCAACGAAAAATACACACTATTTTTTCTTTTCTATCGAATTAGTCATAACCACTACCAACATCCCACGAAATTGTGCACCGTAAATAGGAGCTAATGAATAGTCATGCAATCTCGTAGAAAGACATCACAATCCCTTGTGGAAAAAAAAGGATTTGCTGGGATGGAAATATGGATATCAGATTTCTACCAAGATAACTGGAAGTTCCAACCAATAAGAATCCCAGTGAACCTAAAAAAAGGATACAGGCCCAGCAAAAATTACTTGTCTTTCGAGACTCAGTTACAAGTTCTATCCATATATGTTCTGATCGCCAGTTCATATTTACTATATTAGATACAGTTGCAT
Source organism: Trichopus zeylanicus subsp. travancoricus (assembly GCA_005019695.1). Taxonomy (NCBI): domain Eukaryota; kingdom Viridiplantae; phylum Streptophyta; class Magnoliopsida; order Dioscoreales; family Dioscoreaceae; genus Trichopus; species Trichopus zeylanicus. The sequence continues at coordinate 522,808 of RXID01014619.1, read as the reverse complement.
TCGATTGGAATTGAGAGAATAACCAAAAATTGACTTTACTTTTCTTGATGCTAAAGTAACTCTCATCAACTAGCACTATTTGGATAAGAAACACATCATTAATGCATTAGTAGTAATTAGTCAGATACATTAACTTTTATGTAGATATTATCTATCTATGTACATAACAACATTTAGGTTCAGAAAAAGCCAAATATTCTACCATATTACACTAAATAAATATCTGTATTATAATTCAATCAGTGTTCAAATAAATTTGATGAGATTTGGTTCCATCGGATCTAGACAATTTTATTTCTTTGGACATAAAAAGACAAAGAAGCCATTGCAATTGTCGGAAATACTAGGCCTACTAAGGGCAAAATAAAAGAGGGTAAGTTAAGATCTATCATAGAATGAGTACCTCAATTACTATTTGTACCTCTTATAAATATAAAGAGGTCTTATGATAACTATATCTATTATAACTAAAATTAACTAGTTAATAAGTGCAAGGGGTCTAATAGAAAATTAAATTAAGTTACTATTCTTTTTTTGTATTTTGATTCAAAGGAAGGAAATCGTGAAGTTGAAATAACTCACTCAGAACACCTTTTAAAGGATTACGTGGTATGATTAGGTCAAATAAGCTCTTATGGAATAAATATTCAGTCACTTGTAAACCATCGAGTATTGTCTTATTCAATGTTTGTTCAATTACTCTTTTACCAGCAAATGCAATGTGGGCATTAGGTTCAGCAATAATGACATTTCCCAACATACCAAAACTTGCTGTCACTCCACCGGTTGTAGGAGATGTAAGGATTGATACATAGAATAACTTTTTTATTTGATTGATAATTATATGAGGTAGAAGAGATTTTTGCCATTTGCATCAAGCTCAAACTTCCTTCTTGCATGTATGCTCCTCCAGAAGCACACACAATAATGACAGGTAGAGATTTATTAGTAGCATACTCGATCAAACAGGTGATTTTCTCGCCCACTAGGATCCCATACTACCTCCCATGAACTCAAAATCCATAACCCCAATTGTCATAGGAAAACCATTTAGTTGACCTATGCCTGTTTGAACAGTTTCAGTTAAACCTATCTTTCTCTGATAAGAATCGATACGATCTATATAGGGTTCCTCCTTTGAATGAAATTCTATAGGGTCCATAGAAATCATAGCTTCATCCATAGGATCACAAGTGCCCAAATCAATCGAAAGTTCGATTCTATCTGAGCTACTTATTTTCAAATGATATCCATAGTGTTCACAAATATACATTTTTGACTTAAAATTTTTTTTTATAATTTAATCCATAACAATTTTCACATTGAACCCATAAATCTTTGTATTTTTTATTTATATCAAAATCATTAGATCATTCTTTTATATTTAAATCGCTGCCATTACTACTAGTACTTATACAAGAACTCCCACTTTCACTACTACTTACACTTATACTTACATTTACAGTCCAAATAATACTATAACTGTAACCGACGTAGTAGTTATTCTTACTTTTAGACCCATTATTCAAATAACTATAAAAAAAAACTTTCTAGTTCGCTCAGAAAAGAACTATTATTCTTATTGTCAATCTCAAAAATCTGATTTTCAATATCAAAATATACAAAATAACTATCACCATTACTATCCCTAACTAACGAAGTGTTATCAGAGATCAAACCAAAAATATTCTTGATCTCCAATAAATAATTAATATTACTGAAACTATAACTATAACTACCACTACCACTCCAACTAAGAAGAATATTTTTCTCTGTATCATTTAGAATGGGGTCTTCACTTCCAGGGGTATGCCCAATACCATCAAGACTATCCGTTGATTTACTTAGCCCATACCTATCTTCTAACCTCTCATTAGACAATATCAAATTGAACCACCATTTCTCTATAGAGTCTTCCTGCCCCCCATTTTATGAAAATACATTAAAAGAATAGTCATTTGATGAATATTCATTTTATATTTTACTATTTGATTGATTGATTTTCTAGCAAAATGAAGCATATGGATTCCATCATTAGGATTGTTAATTGTTAACCAACAACAAGTGAGTATTGAAAGAAATTATTCTTTTTTTGGTAAATTCAAAGTATCACTTCTTTCTAATATATATATATTGATAGGATCTTTTCCTGAATTAGAAATATAAAAAGAAGTTTCTCTCATGTCATGTACAAACAAATCTTTCATCGAAAGATAGAATTGTTTCTTCCTATAAAGTGAAGAATTTATTCTCCTATGATTTCATATCATATAATCAAATAATAAGTTTCTATTCTAACATAGAATGAAAAAGACAATATTATATTAGAGGATAGGTTGAGGAAGCCCTCGCCTCTTGGCTTGGCTTGATTTATGGTTTGAAACAAAATTTTGGGATCTAAAAATCCACAAATCCAAAGATTCATAGAATTAATTATGAGAATTCATTATGGATCTAACGATAGAAGTATTGAGTTGTTTAGTCTTTTGTATTTGCATCTTCTATATAGTATAGTAAGGTTTGTACATATCAAAGATATACGCAAATACATAATATATAGGAGTGATAGGATATTCCATTTTATTTGGCTCAATCCTTTTTAGTAAAAGATTGGGCCGAGGTTAATTAAAGTTAGGAGAACAAATAGGAATTATCAAATTGTTTTTCTCTTTGTCGTCATCTAACATATCTAATAGTCTGGTGTATTTATTGGTGCAAATTTGAATTTGATCTCCTTCCATACTTCACAAGCAGTGGCTAGCTGAGGACTCCATTTGCTAGCTTCATGAATAATTTCATTACCTTCACAAGCAAGGTCACATCCCTCATTCTGAGCTTGTACACATGCTTCCAAAGCCACCTGATTAGCTACTGCACCAGGTGCATTTCCCCAAGGATGCCCTAAAGTTCCTCCACCAAACTGTAGTATGGAATCATCCCCAAAGATTTCAGTCAAGGGAGGCATATGCCAAACATGAATACCTCTGAAGCCATGGGCAGAACACCCAGCATAGAGACCCAATCTTGAGTGAAAAAAATACTGCAACTTCGGTCTTTTTCAATAAAATCATCACATAATAAATCAACAAAACCCAAAGTCATCTCATGTTCCCCTTCCAATTTACCTACTACTATACCAACGTGAATATGATCCCCACCAGACATACATAATGCTTTAGCTAGTACACAAAAATGCATACCATGATTTTTCTGTCTATCAATAACTGCATGCATTGCGCGATGGATGTGAAGCAGTAGGCTGTTATTGTGACAATAATGAGCCAAGCTAGTATTTGCAGTGAATCCTCCTGTTAAGTAATCATGCATTATGATAGGAACTCCCAATTCTCTTGTGCATACAGCCCTTTTGATCATTTCTTCCCATGTACTTGTAGTAGCATTCAAGTAATGTCCCTTGATTTCGCCTATTTTGGCCTGTGCTTTATAAATTGCTTCAGCACAAAATAAGAAACGGTCTCTCCAATGCATAAATGGTTGGGAATTCATATTTTCATCATCCTTGGTAAAATCAGGTCCACCACATAAACATTCATAAATGGCTCTGCCGTAGTTCTTTGCGGATAACCCCAATTTTGGTTTAATAGTGCATCCCAATAGGGGATGACCGTACTTGTTCAACTTATCTCTTTCAACTTCGATACCATGAGGTGGGCCTTGGAAAGCTTTAGAATAAGAAGGAGGAATTTATAAATCCTCCAGACGTAGGGCTCGTAAGGCTTTGAAACCAAATACATTACCTACAATGGAAGTAAATATGTTAGTAACAGAACCTTCTTCAAAATGGTCTAAAGGATAAGCTACATAAGCAATATATTGGTTTTCCTCCCCAACAACGCTCTCACTGTGGTAGCATCATCCTTTGTAATGATCAAGACTAGTAAGTCCATCAGTCCACATAGTTGTCCATGTACTAGTGGAAGATTCGGCAGCTACCGCAACTCCTGCTTCTTTGGGCGAAACCCTGGATTGAGGGCTTACTCAGAATGCTACCAAGATGTTAGTATCTTTGGTTTCATGCTCAGGAGTATAATAAATTAATTTATAATCTTTAACACCAGCTTTGAATCCAACGCTTGCTTTAGTCTCTATTTGTGGTGACATAAGTTCCTCATTACAACTCATGAATTAAGAATTCTCACAATGACAAGGTTTGCTCGATATGGATGAAACGTGAATGAAACCCTTAAGAAAAATCTTTCAAAAAATTCAACTAATATTAGCTACTAATTAGAAAATGGTTGGTTATTAGACTATGTAATGTATTTGATTCCGCAAATACATCATTATTGTATACTCTTTGCTATATATGGTGCAAGCCAATCCTTATTTTGTAAGTTTATAATTGAGTTGGTCCTCTTCTTTTTTGTCATTAAATATATAAATATTAATCAATAAAACACTCTTGATAGTGTATATATGTTGTATATGTAAATCCTACGATGTGAAAAAAGCTATAATTCATCCATGAAAAGGTATAAAACAAGAATAGATAGAAATGTATATGCAAAAAATAATGAACAATGAGATCAAAATAATAAATCCTAAATGGAGTTTGGGTTGGAATTCCATAGATAATATAATATAATAGGGACGGTATTTTCTATAATAATAGAAAAATGAAACACACTTAACTTACTCATGATTCCTATTCATCTACTTTATATTAAAAAATACTCAAAAAGGGATTGGTTGAACTTGAAAATGAAATAATTCAATGAGTAAACAATGGAATTGAATTCCTTGGGGTGATACCAACTAAATCCAGTGCTAACTTCAATTTATTTCTTATTCAATTAGCCGATCGACTTCCTATCGGACATTTTTTTTTATTGGATACTATTCCAAAGGAATTTCGACATATTTCACTTTATTATGATTATGAAAATCAATCTTACTACTTCTGGTCCTGTGGTTTTTGCACTTGAATAAAAAAACTTAGGACGTATTGCCCAAATTATTGGCCCAGTACTGGATGTCGCTTTTCCCCTAGGAAAGATGCCTAATATTTATAATGCTTTGGTAGTTAAAAGTCAAGATACTGCTGGTCAACAAATTAATGTGACTTGTGAGGTACAACAATTATTAGGAAATAATCGAGTTAGAGCTATAGCTATGAGTGCTATAGATGGTCTGATGAGAGGAATGGAAGTGATGGACACGGGAACTCCTCTAAGTGTTCCAGTTGGCGGAGCTACTCTCGAACAAATTTTCAACATTCTTGGGGAACTCATTGATAATTTAGGTCCTGTGGATACTCGCACAATATCTCCTAGTCATAGATCTGTGCCCGCTTTTATACAATTACATACAAAATTATCAATTTTTGAAACAGGGATTAAAGTGGTGGATCTTTTAGCTCCTTATTGTCGTGGGGAAAAATCAGGCTATTTGGGGGAGCTGGTGTGGGTAAAGCAGTACTCATCATGGAATTGATCAACAACATTGCCAAAGCTCATGGAGGTGTATTTGTATTTGGCGGAGTAGGTGAACGTTCTCATGAAGGAAATGATCTCTACATGGAAATGAAAGAATCCAGAGTGATTAATGAAAAAAATATTGCAGAATCCAAAGTAGCTCTAGTCTATGCTCAAATGAATGAACCACCGGGAGCTCATATGAGAGTTGGTTTGACTACCCTAACCATGGTGGAATTTTTTTAGGATGTTAATGAACAAGATGTGCTTCTATTCATCGAAAATTTCTTTCATTTCATCCAAGCAGGGTCAGAAATATCCACCTTGTTGTGTAGAATGCCTTCTACAGAGGGTTATCAACCCACCCTTAGTACAAAAATGGGTTCTTTGCAAGAAAGAATTACTTCTACTAAAGAGAGATATATAACTTCGATCCAAGCAGTTTATGTACCTATGGATGATTTGACCGACCCAGCTCCTGCCATGACATTTGCACATTTAGATGCTACTACCGTACTATCAAGAGGATTAGCTGCCAAGGGTATTTATCCAGCAGTAGATCCTTTAGATTCAATGTCAACTATGTTATAGCCTTGAATCATTGGCGAGGAACATTATGAAACTGCAAAAAAAGTTAAGCAAACTTCAGAATGTTACAAAGAACTTCAGGACATTATAGCTATCCTGGGGTTGGATGAATTATCTGAAGAGGATCAATTAACTGTAGCAAGAGCATGAAAATTTGAGTGTTTCTTATCACAACCCTTCTTCATGGCAGAAGTATTTACTGGTTCTCTGGGTAAATATGTTGGTCTCGCAGAAACAATTAGGGGGTTTCAACTCATCCTTTTTGGAGAATTAGACAGTCTTCCCAAATAAGCCTTTTATTTGGTGGGTAACAACAATGAAGCTACCGTGAAAGCTATAAACTTAGAAGTGGAGAGCAAAAAATGCCCTTAAATCTTTGTGTATTGACTCCTAATCGAATTATTTTGGATTTAGAAGTAATAGAAATAATTTTATCTACTAATAGTGGACAAATTGGCGTATTACCAAACCAGGTTTCTATTGCCACGACCGTGGATATAGGTCTTTCGTGAATACGCCTCAATGACCAATGGTTAACGGTGGCTCTGATGGGCAGTTTTGCAAGAATACGTAATAATGAGATCACCATTTTAGGAAATGATGCGAAGATGAGTACTAACATTGATCTGCTAGAAGGTCAACAAGCTCTTGAAATAGCTGAAGCTAACTTGAGTAGAGCTAAGGGTAAAAGACAAGCAATTGAGGTGAATCTAGCTCTCAGAGGAGCTAGGACATGAGTAGAGGCTATCAATGTTATTTCCTCCTAGTCAACAAAATACATCAAAATCTTCAAAAGAATTATTACATTTTGATTCCACCAATTGAGCACAATCAAGTCTAATCTAATACAATGAAACCAAAAAAAAGAAGATGGGTAGAAAAACTTATTATATACCATTGACTTTAGATACCATTTACTCCACTCAGGTATTTAATAAGTTCTACCTACAATTGGATTTGAACCAATGACTCCCGCCTTATGAAAGCAATACTCTAACAACTGAGTTAAGTAGGTCATTTATCACCACAAAAGACCCATCACTCCGAGGATTATAGATAGAATAGTATTTCTAAGTAATTCCAATTTATTAAAATAGTAAACTAATCACAAAGCTATCATACGATGTGGGATCATGGACTATCCATCTTGACAAGAAATTATCCATATGTTAAGATATCTATGACAAGGGAAAGGGTTATAGCTCAGTTAGGTAGAGCACCTCATTTACAAATGCGCCAATGCTTTTCAAAAGAAGCCAATTATACAATGAACATAATTGATCTTATTGAGATGAAAAATCAATGTCTTACTCCATAGATTTGAGGAACAAGAGAACAATAGCTTGACATATATTTTATTTGGTTTGATTCAGTCTGATTTAGATTTAGTGCAAATTTAAGTGCCAAATAGAAAACCTACCGCTGATTTGATAATTGATAGTGTAAATACCCAATCCACATTCAATGCTAGGCATAATGAGTATAAGGACCTCAAAATCATCTCTTTTCATCCTATGAACTTTAAGGTGTATGAAGCCTCATATTTGACTCTTATAGAGGAGCGATAGAAACTCCATTTAACTTAGGTTGATCTAGGTCGGAGGCAGACCTAAGTCAAAGTAATCCTACTTTGAGCGACTTTTGTATTGCCCCTAAATCAGAATTCAAATAATGAATATGAATCAAAGCATGTGGAGCCATCTTATTATCTTTTTATCTTTCTGTGAAGAAAAAATATGGTAGACTAACTGATCTTTACATCAATTGATGAAAGAGCCCAATGCAACAAAATGCATGTTGGGTCTTTGAAATAGTTTGAATCATTTTGATAATATAATAATGAGTTTGATCTATTTTACCGAGAAGGTCTACAGTTTGAAGCCGTATAGCCCTAATAGATTGTATTTTTGTATAGATATTTTATTTGAGTTTATAATAGTTTTCATCTCCTTATTTTATTTATGGATAGACCGATCAATCAGTCGATCTATAGAAATGAAAGTATTACGTAGTTATGTATGTATAGGGACAAGAAAAAATAAGCCACTCTAATGGATCCTATTGGTATTTGTCAAATCTGGCATAACCTAAAATGTCCATACTTATTTATTTTTATTAATCCTCATGGATTAATTTCTTTTCCTATCTACGATCAAAGAGTTAGTGATAAATTTGATTTTCTGGTATACTCAATCCCAGTTAATTTATGAAGTGAAAATCATGACATGATCAATCCTGTCTAGAAACTCTAACCCAACCCAACCAAATTTAATCCTAAGTCACATGGATTGAGACCTATTCTTAGTCTTGTATTTGTAGAAGTCCCTTGACTAATTGCTTTTTGTCAGAACCTCCATTGAATTGATTATTTTAGAGATAATGAATCGGCCCTAAACATATCAGCCTCTCTTCAACCATAATCTATGCTACGAGTTGGATTGGGGATTTAATTTGTCAAATCATTCAATAATGTGTGATTCTATATATTTATTGATAATAGATATTCATTGTTCTTATAATCCTTATACCTTAATAATCCTTATAATATAATAATCCTTATATTATAATAATAAATAATATACTTCTATTTTTTAGTTTTTCTTAGTTTATTAGTGTTTACCATTTCATTAGAAATGCTAAGCGGTACTCTGTTGGATGAATCCTTAAACAAGACATGCCTATCGTACAACAAACAAACTCTAAGCTATGAAGTTTGATTCGATCAAAATCAATTCTTGTTTTGACTAAGAAATTCTATAGATGAATTGATGATCCCAATCCAGAATCGAATAATTCAACATATTCCAAATTAATAGGAGTACATTTATGTTTTTGCTTCACAAATATGATATTTTCTGGGCATTTCTGATAATATCAAGCATTATTCCTATCTTGGCATTTTTAATTTCTGGAGTTTTAACACCGATTAGTAAAGGACCAGAGAAGTTCTCTAGTTATGAATCGGGTATAGAACCTATGGGGGATGCTTGGTTACAATTCCAAATCTACTATTGCATGTTTGCTCAAGTTTTTGTTGTTTCTGATGTTGAAATGGTCTTTCTTTATCCATGGGCAATGAGTTTCGATGTATTGGGTGTATCTGTATTTATAGAAGCTTTCATTTTCATGTTTATCCCAGTTGTTGGGTTAGTTTATGGATGGCGAAAAGGAGCATTAGAATGATTTTAGCTAAATATTCAGACAATCAAAATAAAAAAGAAGATTACAATTGAGACAATTATGAATTTGATTGAGTTTCTGTTACTTGACCAAATGACCCACAATTCAATTATTTCAACTACATCGAATGATCTTTCGAATTGGTCAAGACTCTCTAGTTTATGGCCACTTCTCTATGGTACTAGTTGTTGTTTCATTGAATTTGCTTCATTAAGAGCCTCACGATTCGATTTTGATCATTATGGATTGGTAACAAGATTGAGTCCCAGGCAAGCAAATCTAATTTTAACAGCCGGCACAGTAACAATGAAAATTGCTCCTTCTTTAGTGAGATTATATGAGCAAATGCCTGAACCAAAATATGTTATTGCTATGGGAGCCTGTACTATTACAGGAGGAATGTTCAATTCTGATTCTTATAGTACTGTTCAAGGAGTCGATAAGCTAATTCCTGTGGATGTCTATTTGTCGGGCTGCCCCCCTAAACTAGAGGCAGTTATAGATGCTATAACAAAACTTTGTAAGAAGATATCTCCAGAACTCCCTAAAGATAGAACTATGTCTCAATGGGAAAGTCGATGTTTTCCTACTAATCACAAGTTTTATGTTCAACACAGTACTCATACTGAAAATTATGATCAAGGATTGTTCTATCAATCATCATATACTTCAGAAATACCTTCTGAAAGATTTTGCAAATCTCAAAATTCAGTATCTTCCTACCAATTAGCAAATTAGGTAGGGTTTTCTTGTGTAGAATGAGAAAGAGCTAGTCAATCTTTCAAAATTTTCATTCTAAATTGAGAAATACTTGTACAAGTACAAATAAATGTGGGAGAAATCAAGAAGATGCTGGGTCATTTATCTGATTGGCTAGTCAAGAATGAGCTTGTTCATAGATCCTTGGGCTTCGACTATCAAGGAATATATATTTTACAAATAAAAATAGAGGATTGGGACTCCATTGCTATTATTTCATATATATATGGTTACAATTATTTACGTTCCCAGTGTGTCTATGATGTAGCACTAGGCGAATTTTTAGCTAGTGTATATCATCTTACGAGAATAGAATATGGTATAGATAGAGCAGAAGAGGTACACATAAAAGTATTTGTATCTATGAATAATCCTAGAATCCCGTCTATTCTTTGGATTTGGAAAAGTGCGGATTTTCAAGAGCGGCAATCCTATGATATGTTAGGAATCGCTTATGATAATCATCCACGTCTTAAACGTACCTTGATGACAAAAAGTTGGATAGGCTAGCCCCTACGTAAGGACTATATTAACCCCAATTTCTATGAAATACAAGATGCTCATCGAATGATAAGAAACTTTTGTTCACTTCTATGACATGACTCTAGACTTCATTTAAGTCAAATCAAGAATATTTTTACATTCTGTTCTAAATGAAATAGAGTAACTGGACTCCAATTCATATTATGGAAGGGCTAAAATAAAAAAAAGGCTTTTTGTAAGATATCTCATAATTTCATTTGTAAGATATCTCACATGCGCAGAAACTATAAATAAGATGAATCAAAAAAGTTTCGCACCATAAACCTTGTACCGCACACATCACTTAGTAAAGTAACATAAGTAAGAGTGAAGAAATAGAATAGAGATATGAAAAAAAATGAAAATGGATCGAATTTTATTTGTACTATGTCTGAAATGCATCTTGTCTATTTCTATCCTTCAACTCTTGTAGATTTTTGAAACCTTTTAGCCAACTTATTTATTTTAGATATATATTTACTTTTTAAGTGAGAATTTGTATAAATATCAATGTGATATAGTATTAGGATGTCAGGAACCAGACTTGAACTGGTGACATGAGGATTTTCAGTCCTCTGCTCTACCAACTGAGCTATCCCGACCATTTTTTGCGCATCATTCTACAACAATAGAGGATTTGTATCTATGTCAATAACCAAAAAATATTTTTAAATCTTAACTAGTCCCTGAATTTTTTAGATCTTCCAAAAGTTTATTTATTTATTTATTTTATTTGAATCCTTGATGAAACAAAAAAGAAGTAAAATGGGATTTTTGGGGATAGAGGGACTTGAACCCTCATGATTTCTTAAGTCGACGGATTTTCTTCTTACTATAAATGTCATTGTTGTCAATATTGACATGTAGAATGGTACTCTCTCTTTATTCTTGTCCAATTAATTCATTTTTAAAAGATCTATAAGACTCTGGAATCAATGATTTGATCATTAAATATTTGATTCTTCCTTCAACTTCCAACTTTGGTTGGAATAGATTCCTGATTGACTTGCATTTTTTTTCATATCATATATATTCAATTCATTTCATATATAACATCATATACATATATATCATATATATATATATATATATATATAATGGAATCAGGTCATGATTAATCATTGGATATGTCAGTATGTGTACATATGTATTGGGTATATAGAGTTCCCATTTTCATAATTTTGATGGAGGGATTCCAACTACTAACATAATGTAATCAATTCCATTTGTTAGAACAGCTTCCATTGAGTCTCTGCACCTATCCTTTTTTGATTTTTGATTCTAGTGTTTTTGATAAACCGGACTTTTTCAAATCTCAAATAAAGATTTGGCTCAAGATTGCCCATTTTTAATTCTACGGTTTCTCTGAATTTGAAACTTAGCACTTAGTATGTTTCCATACCAAGGCTCAAGTCAATCAAGTCTGTAGCATCTACCAATTTCACCATATCCCCCTTTCTACCTCTTTGATTTATCTTGAAACCATTGAATTCATTAGATAATGATTCTTATATTGTATTGGAAAAGTGTATACTGCTATTTTATTTTTTTCCACCCTCTATTATTTCATATTTATTGGATAAACTATATTTGTTTCAATTAAAACCAATTCTATTATTGATATATCTGCAATTCAATATGGATACATATATCCCAGATATATATGCTGCCCCCCTCTTTCATTTTTACAGCACAATTTGCAATACTGGAACGGTCAATATTCATTCTTTCTTATGTCCTATGTTTCTAAATGAAACTAGAAGAATACCTCATTCTTGTATCTTTATTCTCCTTTTCATATTCTTTCTAAGAACCGATTGAGTAGTTAATATACTTAATATAGTTTTGCTATAACTGCTCTAAAAAATAATTCCATTTTTTTCTAGTCAAAAATTCAAGTTTGATAATATCATGTCATGATATTTTATTTTAATAATATAAAATATATATTGAATTATTTTGAATATTTAATTATTTAATAATTTATTTAATAATATAATACTAAATAAAAAAATCATAATATAATACTAAATCAAATTATACTTATAAATACTTATTAAATACTTATATTATAGTGATAGTTATTAGATAGTTAAATTTAATTTACTAAATTAAAATTATAAATGAATTTGAGTATTTTAGTATTCAATTATAAATTTATTAATAGCTAACTAAGATCAGGTACTTTATAGAATTCTTATACATTTCTGTTATGAAAGCCTGCTTAGCTCAGAGGTTAGAGCATCGCATTTGTAATGCGATGGTCATCGGTTTGACTCTAATAGCCGACTTTTTCTCTATCTATTTTTTTCCATGATTGAGAATCCCCCTTCTCCATTTCCCCAAATGTTGGGTCACCAATCGGATCTATTATGTGGTGATAACTTGTAACTAGAAATCCAAAAATACAAAATGGAGGAGTTAGATTTGTATAGAACAAATCCGAAGACGAAGTCTAAATTTCTTAGTATGTACATTATTTCCTATATATACAAAAAATCCATATATTGATACAATTTATTCCATTCTACTTTATTTGATTTGTAGTATGTCAATAGTTGTTTATAGTACTTTAATAAATGAAATAGTTGTTTGTAGTACTTCAATAAAAGACTTTAAGAAATGAAATGTCAATAAAATGTCAATAAAATAAAATAAAATAAAATAAAAAAAGAGTCTTTTTTTAAGTCTCATTACTGAGGACCTCGTTTCAGAAAAATACACCGTCTGGGGGCTTTACAAGGACAAACTAGTAAAAAGCCTAGATCTGTAAGTGATCTTAAAAACCAATCATGTTCTGGGAAAAGATCACAATATCATATTCATCTAGAAGAAAAACTGAAAATTGTGTTTTCATTATGGTTTGATAGAATGACAATTACTTAGATATGTACATATCATTGGAAAAGCCAAAGGGTCAACAGGTCATGTTTTATTACAACTACTTGAGATGCATTTGGATAACATCCTTTTTCGATTGGGTATGACTTTGACTATTCTCGGAGCCAGACAATTAGTTAATCATAGACATATTTTACTTAATAATCATATAGTGGATATACCAAGTTATCATTGCAAGCCGAGAGATATTATTAGTACGAAGAATAATCAAAGATCGAAAGCTCTGATTGAAAATTCTATGAAATTACCCCCCCATGAAGAATTGCCAAAACATTTGACTATTAACTTATTCCAATATAAAGGATTAGTAAATCAGTAATAGATAGTAAATCAATTGGTTTGAAAATAAATGAGTTGTTAGTCGTAGAATATTATTCTCGTCAGACTTGAACCTAACAAAAATAACAAGGAAAGGTTCAAACAATTTTGCCCCCCCCTGCGCTGAAGTAAAATTTTTATAAATAAATCTAAGAGTTCATTTTTCCCATTTATGTATTACAAATAAGTCAAGGATTTTCATTTATCTTCACTCTTTTCGATATTTATATTTGTATTTTATGTATCAAACAAAGTAATGTAATTAGGAATAGAGAATCTCTATGAAATAGAAATAAGAGTCTTAGTGTTGGAATAAGGATATCGATTCTTATTATATTTGATATATTGTAGTTGGCAACATTGGTGAATTAACATAAATAAATGGAAAGAGAGGGATTCGAACCCTCGGTAAACAAAAGCCTACATAGCAGTTCCAATGCTACACCTTGAACCACTCGGCCATCTCTCCTACATAATAAAATATTATTATTGACCAGAAATAGAAATCAAATAAATAGTAAGTCATCCATATTACTGCAATACAGGTTCAACCGATCAATGGTTCCATAAGAATAAAAAAAATCTTTGTCTTGGTTATTCAACTTAGACGAAATAGTAATAGTTCTGTTCATTGGTATACTATATAAATAATAAATAATTTTATAATTGGGATGAAATCCAATCTGATTTAAATATTTCATATCTCTCCTTAACAAAAGCATTATTTCAATTTATAATTTGAGTGAAGGGTTCACATTTTTTAGAACTAAATTAGTCTGTTTGTTTTTATGTTATCTTGTATTGTAGAATTCCTTTGTTTGTGGGATCATTACCTCGGGGTAATGAGAAAAATTACACAATAGATTGCTAATTAATTATGCCTAGATCTCGGATAAATGGAGATTTTATTGATATGACCTCTTCAATTGTAGCAATATCTTATTATGAATAATTCCGACAACTTTGGGAGAAAAAAAGACATTTACTTATTACAGAAATGGTGCGATTTGATTCTTTTTCTTTTTTTTTAGCCCTCTCAGTCTTACAAAAAGGGGTGTGGTTCGAGATGGAAAGAAACAAATTATTGAAATAAACCTACATTTGGTGAAGGTGAAGTTTGGAGATAGAATAATTCCTTCTCTCGTGTATTCTAGGGAAATGCAGCCTCAAATGCTTCAATTGCCAATTTTAGTATTGAGCGAAAGGGTACCCCTATAGGTTATGTATTGCAGGTCAATTCTACTTCACTAGTACCCATAGGCGGCATAGGGAAAGAAGCACTACCCTTAGGAATCAACAAGATGAAAACTTTGTTATAAATTATCCCTTTACTTATGGGTATCGGGACTAAGAAGAATGGTTAGGACAACAAACATCCATCTCGTTCGTACTTTGGATATCCATATAACCATCAAAGATCGTTGAAGTGACTAATTCCTGAACATAGGGTGCGTTGGGGACAAAGAAATTGTTGGAATTACCATTTCTATATAGAACTAGATTTGTGTTAAGAAAGAAAAACCTCTTACCTTACAGGGAGGCTGGCTAGAGATTTCTTGTAAAAATACTAGCCCCTGCCAGTTCATAATATAATGAGAATAGTCAAATTTAGATTCCATGGATTACTTAGTACTATGCACTGAAGGGAGGAGCCGTATGAAATGAAAATCTCACGTACGGTTCTGGAACGGAGATTTTTTGAATAGAATGAACGACCGTAACGGATGTCAGCTCAATCCGAAGGAAATTATGCGGAAGCGTTACAAAATTATTATGAAGCTACGCGACCAGAAATTGATCCCTATGATCGAAGTTATATACTCTATAACATAGGCCTTATACACACAAGTAACGGAGCACATATGAAGGCTTTGGAATATTATTTCCAGGCACTAGAACGAAATCCATTCTTACCGCAAGCTTTTAATAATATGGCCGTGATCTGTCATTACGTGTGGCTATCTCCACTATAGAAAGAAGGAAAAAAAAGATCAAATGGGCTAGTAAAGTAAATACTATAAAAAAGGCTTTCTACATATGCATCGTCCAAAGAAACGATTTTTCTCAGCTGTAGTAAGGAAAGAGACTTCAAAAGAACCAAAATATGAAGAAATAGATACGCCTATATACTATATTCTATGGGTAAAGGATCAAATTGATAGACAAAGCACCGTAAAGATCAATTAGCGAGCTATTGGATCAATACGGTTAAGAACTGCTTACTTATACTTCAGGATATGGGAAGTAATCAACTTATGTAATAAAGTCGATCCACTAAGGTATAAGATATTGAGCAACGACGTAGTGTTAGATCCCAAAGATAGGAAGTTCTTTTCTCTTATGGAGGGAAAGTCCTTTTTAGAGATTCTATATAAATTTCATTTATGAAAACGAGATAGTTCCCTTTCAGAAAAATCTAATGTAATGAGATAAGGAAATATCTCGATGCTTTATTCTTCAGAAAAGGGGGGGGGAGAGAGAAAAGATAAAATGGATTTTTGACCAAGAAAATTAGAGTTCAAAACTTAGTTAATTAACTTCATCTGCATAGTTGTGGTTACCCCCCACCCCCTTTTTTTGTTAAGGGGGTTCATTTCTTAAAAATCTAATACAATTAGTATAGATTAAAATGGGATGCCAAAAGAATCAATTGCTAAGCCGTATGAGGTAGGAAACTCTCAAGTACAGTTCTAAGGAAAGGAATTTACTCACCTATTCCAACCAGGGAGAACAGGCCATTCTACGGGGTGATTCTAAAATTGCAGAAGCTTGGTTCAATCAAGTTGCTGAGTATTGGAAACAGGCTATAGTGCTTACCCCGAATAATTATATTGAAGCACATAATTTGTTGAAGATTACGAGGCATTTAGAATTTGAATAAAATTTGTAATTCATTACAATTTATTATTGTATCTATTAATCAAATAAAATAGATCATACATATCCTATGATAAGATCCAATTAGAAATTTCATTATGTCTCTTACTTCTAAAATCATTATTGTATGGTATCTTATATGGATAAAGGAGATATGGGTACAAAAAACTAATATAATAAAGGAAAGAATACCTTTGAATGACTAAATATAAATATTAAAATGAATCCTATTAATTATAATGAATATTTTGTGATTTTTAATGTAATGTAATGTAATAAAGTACAGTAATTAAGATATTATGTTCCACGGAAGTAGATACATATGGGCATTTATACATTCAGATAGAAATATATTAGACTAGGTTGGGTTGCACAAAAAATAGTTTTTCATCACACTAGGAAAGGGTTTCATGAAAAAAGGTTTTACAAGATTTTAAATTGTTCGTTAGGCACCTAATCATTATGTCATAATAGATCCGAACACTTGCCCCAGATCGACTTGGATATCATAATTTCTCTAGTGAAAAACTAAATAGATGGATGGGAGATAGGGAAAAAAAAGGGACTACTCATAAATTAAATAAAATATCCATCTTTCAGAGATTCACTAAAAAGCTGACTCTTGGTAGGCCTCTTTGTATGTGTTGTCCGCAAAGAGGTGAACTTAATGATTATTCATTCGTCGGAACCAAAAGTAAAAATTATTGTAGATAGGGATCCTATAAAAATGTCTTTCGAAGAATGGGCCTAACCCGGCCATTTCTCAAGAACAATAGCTAAGGGTCCTGATACTACCACTTGGATCTGGAACCTACATGCTGATGCTCATGATTTTGATAGTCATACTAGTGATTTAGAAGAGATCTCTCAAAAAGTATTTAGTGCTTATTTCAGTCAACTCTCCATTATCTTTCTTTGGCTGAGCAGCATGTACTTCCACGATGCCCATTTTTCCAATTATGAAGCATGGCCAAGTGATCCTACTCATATTGGACCCAATGCGCAGGTGGTTTGGCCAATAGTAGGTCAAGAAATATTGAATGGTGATGTAGGCGGGGGTTTCCGAGGAATACAAATAACCTCCGGTTTCTTTCAGATTTGGTGAGCATCTAGAATAACTAGTGAATTACAACTCTATTGTAGCACAATTGGTGCATTGGTCTTTGCATCCTTAATGCTTTTTGCCGGTTGGTTCCATTATCACAAAGCAGCACCAAACTTGGCTTGGTTTCAAAATGTAGAATCTATGATGAATCACCACTTAGCGGGGTTACTAGGACTTGGGTCTCTTTCTTGGGCGGGACACCAAATCCATGTATCTTTACCTATTAACCAATTTCTCAATGCTGGAGTTGATCTTAAAGAGATACCACTTCCTCATGAATTTATCTTGAATCAGCATCTTTTGATTCAACTTTATCCCAGTTTTGCCGAGGGAGCAACCCCCTTTTTCACATTAAATTGGTCAAAATATGCAGAATTTCTTAGTTTTTGTGGAGGATTAGATCCAATAATGGGAGGTCTGTGGTTGAGTGATATAGCACATCATCATTTAGCAATTGCAATTCTTTTCTTGATCGCCGGTCATATGTATAGGACCAACTGGGGTATTGGCCATGGTCTTAAAGACATTTTAGAAGCCCATAAAGGTCCATTTATAGGCCAGGGTCAGAAGGGCCTTTATGAAATCCTAACAATGTCATGGCATGCTCAATTAGCTCTTAACCTAGCTATGTTAGGTTCTTTAGCCATTGTTGTAGCTTACCATACGTATTCCATGCCCCCCTATCCATACTTAGCTATTGACTATGGTACACAACTTTCGCTGTTCACACATCATATGTGGATCGGCAGATTTCTCATAGTTGGTGCTGCTGCACATGCAGCTATTTTTATAGTAAGAGATTACAATCCAATTACTCGATACAATGATCTATTAGATCGTGTCCTTAGGCACCGTGATGCAATCATATCACATCTAAACTGGGCATGTATATTTCTAGGGTTTCATAGTTTTAGCTTATATATTCATAACGATACCATGAGTGCTTTAGGGCATCCCCAAGATATGTTTTTAGATGCTACTATACAACTCAAACCCATCTTTGCTCCATGGGTACAAAACACCCATGCTTAGCGCTGGGTGTAACAACTCCTAGTGTAACAACAAGTACCAACTTAACTTGGGGAGGTGATGAATTATTAGCAGTAGGCGGCAAAGTAGCTTTGTTACCTATTCCATTAGGAATTGCAAACTTTTTGGTCCATCACATTCATGCATTTACGATCCATGTGACTGTATTGATACTATTGAAAGGTGTTCTATTTGCTCGCAGTTCCTATTTGATACCTGATAATGCAAATCTTGGTTTTTGTTTCCCTTGTGATGGGCCTAGAAGCAGAGGAACATGTCAAGTATCTGCCTAGGATCATGTCTTCTTATGTCTATTCTAGATGTACAATACAATTTTGGTAGTAATTTTCCATTTCAGTTGGAAAATACAGTCAGATGTTTGGGGCACTATAAGTGATCAAGGAGTGGTAACCCATATCATAGGAGGAAACTTTGCACAAAGTTCCATTACTATTAATGGGTGGTTACGAGATTTCTTATGGGCACAGGCATCTTACGCAATTCAATCTTATGGTTCTTCATTATCTGCATATGGTCTTTTTTTTCTTAGGTGCTCATTTTGTCTGGGCTTTCAATTTAATGTTTCTATTCAGTGGCCATGGTTATTCATAAGAACTCATTGAATCTATCATTTGGGCTCATAACAAATTAAAAGTTGCTCCTGCTACTCAGCCTAGATCCTTGAGCATTGTACAAGGATGCACTGTAAGAGTAACCCATTACCTCCTGAGTGGAATTGCCACAACATGGGCATTCTTCTTAGCAAGAATTATTGTAGTAGGATAATGGCTAGGAGGACTTGAAAGGAATTATGGCATTAAGATTTTGAAGGTTTAGCCAAGGTTTAGCTCAGGACCCCACTACTCGTCGTATTTGGTTTGGTATTGCTACTGCACATGACTTCGAAAGTCATGATGATATTATTGAGGAACGTCTTTATTAGAATATTTTTGCTTCTCACTTTGGGAAGTTAGCAATAATCTTTCTGTGGACGTTCGGAAATATGTTTCATGTAGCTTGGCAAGGAAATTTGGAGTCATGGATACAGGATCCTTTACATGTAAGACCTATTTCTCATGCAATTTGGGATCCTCATTTTGGTCAACCCGCCATAGAGGCCTTTACTTGAGGAGGTGCTATCAGCCCCATGAATATTGCTTATTTCGGTCTTTATTAGTGGTGGTATACAATTGGATTATGCACCAATAAAGATCTTTATACTGGAGCTCTTTTTCTATTATGTCTTTTTGGTATAACTTTAATAGCGGGTTGGTTACACCTACAACCAAAATGGAGATCGAGCATATCATGGTTTAAAAATGCTGAATCTCATCTCAATCATCATTTGTCAGGACTTTTCGGACTAAGTTCTTTGGAATGGGTAGGACATTTAGTTCATGTCACTATTCCCATATCCAGGGGGGAGTATGTTAGATGGAATAATTTCTTAAACATATTACCACATCCCCAAGGATTGAAACCACTTTTTACCAATCAGTGGAATCTTTATGCATAAAACCCTGATTCCAATAGTCATTTATTTGGTACCTCCAAGGGGGCAGGAACTGCCATTCTAACCCTTCTTGGAGGATTCCATCAACAAACGCAAAGTTTATGACTGACCGATATTGCTCATCATCATTTAGCTATTGCATTTCTTTTTCTCATTGCTGGTCATCTATATAGAACTAACTTTGGGATTGGGTACAATATCAAAGATCTTTTAGAAACACATATTCCCCTGAAGGGTCGATTAGGACATGGGCATAAAGGCCTTTATGACACAATCAACAATTCAATTCATTTTAGTTAGGTCTTGCTCTAGCCTCTTTAGGGGTTATTACTTCTTTAGTAGCTCAACACATGTACTCTCTG
Source organism: Trichopus zeylanicus subsp. travancoricus (assembly GCA_005019695.1). Lineage (NCBI taxonomy): Eukaryota > Viridiplantae > Streptophyta > Magnoliopsida > Dioscoreales > Dioscoreaceae > Trichopus > Trichopus zeylanicus. The sequence continues at coordinate 502,219 of RXID01014619.1, read as the reverse complement.
CCTGCTTATTCATTCAATGCGGTTGAAACATATGTTTACCCAGCTGGTTGAATGCTATAAATGAGAATAGTAATTCACTCTTCTTAACAATAGGTCCTGGAGATTTCTTGGTCCATCATGCTATTGCTTTAGGTTTGCACACAACTACATTGATTTTAGTAAAAGGTGCTTTAGATGCACATGGTTCTAAGCTAATGCTAGATAAAAAGGATTTTGGTTATAGTTTTCCTCGCGACGGCCCAGGACGCAACAATACTTGTGATATTTTTGGTTGGCATGCATTTTATTTGGCAATTTTCTGGATGTTAAATACCATTGGATGGGTGAATTTTTATTAGCATTGGAAACACATCACATTATGGCAGGGTAACCTTTCACAATTTAATGAATCCTCCACTTATTTGATGGGATGGTTAAGAGATTATCTATGGTTGAACTCTGCACAACTTATCAATGGATATAATCCTTTTGGTATGAATAGTTTATCCATGTGGGCGTGGTTGTTTTTATTTGGACATCTTGTTTGGGCTACTGGATCTATGTTCTTAATTTCTTGGCGTGTATATTGGCAAGAATTGATTGAAACTTTAGCATGGGCTCATGAACGCACACCTTTAGCTAATTTGATTCGGTGGAGAGATAAGCCAGTGGCTCTTTCCATTGTCCAAGAAAGATTGGTTGGATTAGCCCACTTCTCTATAGGTTATATATTTACTCATGCAACTTTCTTGATTGCCTCTACATCTGGAAAATTTGGTTAATTTAGTTATTTTTTTATGTACTGTATCAGCAACAATCTCATTTCTTTCAATGGAGAGGGAGGGAGATCGACCTTCTTCTATTTTTTTTACATCTAGGACCCAAACTCTATCATTGATAATAATAGGAACTGAACATTATGGCAAAAAAAAGTTTGATCCATAGGAGGAAGAAATGGCAAAAACTGAAACAGAAATATCATTTGATTCATCGAACTTCAAAAAAAGAAATAAGCAAAGTTTTATCATTGGGTGAAAAATGGGAAATTCATAGAAAATTGCAATCCCCACCACATAATAGTCACCTATACATCTTCATCGACGTTGTTTTTTACTAGAAGACCTAGAGGTAACTATCAAGACTTTGGGTTATCCGGACACATACTTCGAGAAATGGTTCGTGAATGTTTGTTTCCGAGCACAATAAGATCAAGTTGGTAAAGGTAAAAATAGTGTTTCATATTTGTATAGATCTCTATGATCATAGATCATAGAGGAGCCCTCTTTACCATTCTATATAAATAGACTATTCTATTTATATAGATATGGTAGAGAGGCATATCTAATCTTTCTTCATCTATTAGTTCCCAGTTCTTTAGCACAGAGTAGAGCAGTTTGGTAGCTTGCAAGACTCATAACCTTGAAGTCACAGGTTTAAATCCTATCTCTGCAACATTTTTTGTTTGGATGGGAGATAAAAAGGAGGTAGATAGAACTACGATACTATCATAGTCAACTATACCAATTTTTTTCATAAATTGAAGTTTTATTAAGAAGTATATTACTTCACTATGGGTGGATAGTGGGGATCGAACCTACATGTTCTCCTTGGCAAAGAGAAATTTTACCATTCGACCATATCTGCATTTTCTTCCTTTCTAATACACATGCATATGTCCACGCATATATGATATATCATATATGCGTCTGGATCCTATTTGCGTAGGGCCAAATACTCAGATACTTTAGATTGAATCTTAACGTCTTTCACAATACTTTTTTAAAAAGGAGTGGCATTTTTGGATCCAAAGAAATTCAAGAAATAAGAGAATTAAGGATAGCTACTAGAAAGACTAATCCAATCCATAATGATGTACCTGAAAATACAACATTTTTGTTACTTGACCAGCCATCAGAAGAAGCAAATACAATGGGTACACTATTAGTAAGATAGATGAAGTCACAATTAATGCAAAAACTACTAATTGGAAAGCCATAGTCAATTTTTTAATCCTCCAAGTTACCAACAAATGAACTATAAACTATACCATTTCATTTGATCCCTCACTTAGTAAAATCATGTAGGGATTTGACCATGAATCAATTGATTCTTTAGACTTATTAAACTTTATTTTATTTTATTTTTTTTATTCAAGCATATGGTCAGGGGGAGTTTATTATTTACTCCACAAACAGACATAGTGGATTATGTGTATATGTGTACATGTATATATACAGTATATAGATAAATACATAGAAATATAGATTTGCATCTGGGATATTTCTACAACACAGATAGTTAGTGTATCACCTCACATGGTTATGTTCTATTCATAGTAATAAATACAGATTACCCATCAAAGAGATGGTTGAGTGGTTGATAGCTCCGGTCTTGAAAACCGGTATAGTTTTGAACAAAGAACTATCGGGGGTTCGAATCTGCCTCTCTCCTTTTGTTTTTGTTTGTTGAATAAATTTATTTCTTTATTCATTTGGTTTGGCCCACTATCATAAAAGGGAATGGCTCAGCTATCTCACTTAGCTGAGCTAGAACAGAAAAAAGTAGAATGAATATATATATAAGTATAAGAAAATCTTAGCTAAAAAACTTAGCTAAGAGGGGTCATAGAAAGAATAGGTTCCAAATCACGATCGATTCCTTTTTCAAATCCCATTGCAGCTGCACAGGGCCTTCTTGCATGCCACAAATGACCCACAAATAGGAAGAATTCTAGAACAAAATGAGAGGTAACCAACCAACTTCTAGGAGAAACATAATTGACTACATTGATCTCGGTAGCAACGCCACCAACAAAATTTAAAGAACCTAAAGGAGCATGGGTCATATATTCTGCTGAACATCATTCTTGCCAAGGTTGTATTTCTTTTCTTAGCCAACCCAAGTCCAAACCATTGGGACCTCTTAGAGGTTCCAACCAAGGAGCATAGAGATCCCAAAAATGCATAGTTTCCCCTCAAAAAATAACCTCTCCGGTCGGAGGCCGCATTAGATATTTACCTAAATGATTAGGTCCTTGGGTGGATCCCACGTTGGCCCCAAGACGTAGGTCTCTAACTAGAAAAGTAAATGCCTAAGCTTGAGAAGCTTTTGGTCTGGTGGGTCCATAAAATTCACCAGGATAGGTAGTATTATTGAACCAGATGAAACAACAAGCGATGAAACCAAAGACAGATAAAGCACCTAAACTATAAGACAAGTAAGCTTCTCCAGACCATACAAATGCACGGCAAGCCCATGCAAAGGGTTTGGTTAAGATATGCCAAATTCTGCCAAGTATACAAATGGAACCTAACCATACATGCCCTCCGATTATGTCTTCCAAATCGTCCATACTAACAATCCAGCCTTCTCCCCCAAAAGGGGATTTTAATAAATAACCAAATATAATGCTTGGACTAAGGGTCAAGTTGGTAATTTTTCTTATATCTCCTGCCCCTGGCGCCTAGGTATCATATATGCCACCAAAATAAAGAGCCTTGAGTACTAGAAGAAAAGCACCTGTACCTAACAAAATTAAGTGAATACCTAAAATTGTAGTCATTTTATTTCTATCTTTTCATACATAACTGAAGAATGGAAAGGATTCTTCGAGAATTTGAGGTCCAAGAAGTGCATGATAAATACCGCCAAAGCCTAAGACTGTAGAAGAAATTAAGTGAAGTATTCCATATACAAAGTAGGGAAAGATGTCTATAACTCCCTCCCCCCCCAGGGACCTACTCCCCAACCCAGAGTAGTTAAGTGTGAAAGTAAAATTAACCCCTGTTCATACATGGGTTTCTCTAGTACGAAATGAGCCACTTCAAATAGGTTCATTGCTCCGGCCCAGAATACAATTAATCCGGCATGGGCTAAATGAGCCACAAGTAGTTTGCCAGACAAATTTATAAGTCTAGCATTCCTGGCCCACCAAGCGAAACCAGTAGTTTCTTGGTCATGACCAGCTAAAGCTAAAGTTCCATTAAAGAGAATTTCCACGGGGTAAAACCTCCTTAGGGAATATAAGGTTTTCATGAGGCTGATCTTGAGCCACCATCCAAGCACGAATACCTTCATTTAAGAGAATATTTTTGGTGTAGAAAGTCTAAAATTCAGGATTTTTTGCTGCACATATTTCTTGGGAAATGAAATCATAGGCACGTATATTTAGAGCCAGACTGACTATCCCAAGAGCACTCATCCATAAACCAGTTACTGGTACAAATAACATAAAAAAATGTAACCAATGTTTATTGGAAAAAGCAACCCCAAAGATTTGGGACCAAAAGCGGTTAGCAGTCACCATTGAATAAGTCTCTTCAACTTAAATTGGGTTAAAAGCATGGAATGTATTTGCACTATCGCAATCTTCGAACAAAGTATTTTCTATGGTAGCGCCATGAATAGTGCATAGCAAAGCGGCACCTAATACTCCAGCAACTCCCATGATATGAAATGGGTTCAATGTCCAATTATGAAACCCTTGGAAAAAGAGGTTGAATCAAAATATAGCTGCTACAGCAAAACTGGGCGCAAAGAACCAACCAGATTGACCCAGTGGATAAATTAGGAATACGAAAACAAAAATTGCAATTGGAGTAGAGAATGAAATTACATTTTAAGGTCGCAATTGAACAGACCGAGCAAGTTCAAATTGATGTAACATGAAACCTATTAGTCTGAAAATACCATGGAGAGCAACAAAAGTCCATTGGCCACCTAATTGACACCAATAAGTAAAATCTCCTTGTGCCTCAGGACCCCATAGTAGCAACAGAGAGTGTGCTAAACTATTCGTAAGAGTAGAAACTGCAACCGTAAAGAAATTACAACATTCCAAATAGGAGCTGGCCAATCCATGGGTATACCATGAAGTTACAAAAGTTGTACCTGTAAACCAACCTCCTAAAGCGAAATAAGCACAAGGAAAGAGCAATATACCGGACCAACCTACAAAAGCAAAATGGTCCCTCCATAACCAATCATCCATAATATCAAATAAATCCTTTTCTTCTTTGGTAAATTTACCAAGGGCTATAGTCATAGTGATCCTTCTATTCAATTACTTCAACCATTTCTGAACACCTCATATCATTTTCGGGGCATACAACAGTTCGATTGTCTATGGGAAATTCCTTGTTCAATGCCTTTTATGATAGGTATCTAATATACAAATTCTTCTTTTCTATTGGAACACATAGCAACCTAGGTAAATCCATGAGTTTGATTCAATTAGACCTTACTACTTCCATTCTTATCCCATTCTTAACTTGATAAAATAAGTTAATAAGAATATAAATTTGAACCTCGAATTATCCTATGACTCATACCACTAAGTATATCTTTTAAGTAAGGGGCAAAAAAAAAGAAAATTCCTTATTTTTCTCTTGCCCGAAATTTAATATTAATATTAAATAATAGTAGACTGGAAATGAAAGCCCTTTTCTCTTCTTATATTTATTTTTGCAATAAAAAAATTAGAATATATAATTCTGGAATCAAATAAAAATATTGCAAAAGAGATTTTCAAAATATTTATCTGTAGCAGAAAAGAATAATGATTTTTTCCTATGGAAAAGCATCCAGTAACAAAAAGATAAAATCAGAAAAATATTAACAAATTTTTGCGTGGTCCAAGGAAAAGGAAATAAATAAAATCCATTTCTATAATTTAATGTATATTGAATTTAAATATCAGAATACATGATATAGTCATGATTCAATGGGTCAGGTTCACTTACTTTTTTTAATTCAAATTTCTGCGGTGGGTTTGATAGGAACAATTAGGAATACTTTGATTTTGTGATTAATAATCAGTTGGATATCTAGAATAATTTCTATGTCCCAAGATAATTTGAATAATGAGACATGAAGAGGACTACTACGTTACTACAGGGTATACTTAGTATAATTATTAATTACTAATTATTTAACTTTGTAACTATAGCTTTCAATAATAAGAATTGATTATAATAATATAGTAGTTACCCTTTTGCTTTTTTTTAGAGGTATAAACTTCTATTCTCTACAGAAAAAGGAAGATTAAAGATTAAGCTTGAGTTTAGTGGAAAAAGCCCTTTATCGGATTTGAACTGATGACTTACGCCTTACCATGGCGTTACTCTACCACTGAGTTAAAAGGGCCTATTCCTTTTTAATTCATGAATTAGCCATTTTAAATTATGAGTTTACTGCATATATCTATATATGTACATATATAGATACTCATTCAAGAACAAAAAATGGTAGTTGCCTAGTAGTAATTGGTAATTGGGTATTAATATTTAATAATATTATTATTATTCAATAGAATTGTATTTAAATAAATCAATGATATTTAATTAAATAAATTAAAATAAATGTAGTGGATTGTTTGAAGACTGATATCACTTGTAATCAATTAGAACAAGATTGACTTGATCGATATGTGTACCAATCTGACATCAACATAAAAAAATGCAAGATATTCTTATTGAATCATGTGATGATGGAATTTGATTCATACCCTGAACCAAATTTTTTGAATATAAAAAAGAAAATTCTTACTCTCACTATAGTATCATCATAAAAATAGGAAAGACTCTTCGGATTCGGATCTAGTCATTACATTAGATTATATTGACAATTCCAAAAAACTGTTCATACTATCATGGTAGTATGATGGTGGTCGGGCCGATATGCCCTTATCATCTAGTGGTTCAGGACATCTCTCTTTCAAGGAGGCAGTGGGGATTGAACTTCCCCTAGGGGTATGGTACTACAAAAGGAAGTTGATCATGGAATAGATTATCAATAAGCCTAGAATTAATTTTTCCTAGGTTGATGCCCGAGAGGTTAATGGGGATGGACTGTAAATTCCTTGGCGATATGTCTACGCTGGTTCAAATCCAACTTGGCCCAAATATTCATCATCCCACGAGTATGATATAACCTTCAAAAGTGCCCAATACGTAGACCAATACGTAGAAATAAAGAGAAAGAGTCCATTTTTATTTGCTCTATCCATATGTTTTTCTCATCCATTTTGATCTTTCTAATGATCTAGATTGATGATCCTTAAACATTAAGAATATGTATGCCATCATAGACCTCACTGGGATTGTAGTTCAATCGGTCAGAGTATCGCCTTGTCAAGGCGGAAGCTGTGGGTTTGAGCCCCGTCAGTCCCGAACTAGGACCATTATCTCTCTATTTTATGTGAAAAGAAAAAGGAGACAAGCATCAAAAATATAATTCCCTCTAACCTTTATTTCTTTTGTTTTTTATTATCAGACAAATATGAAAATTTCCATTTCTTCCCCCAATACTGATTGATTGGGGAGAGACATGAGTAGGTACAAGTGGTAGTATTAATATTAAATTAAGTATGTTAAGAGATACATGTTTGACTTTCTTTTTTGATTGTTCTTGATCAATGAAATGTAATAGAATGCCGATATTTTTAGTATAGTAGGAGTACATACATAGATTCTATTGATTTATTGTACGATAGAGAATGTACTTACCATCATTATCTCGGCAGAGTATTTTTTGGGTTAAATCACACTTTTTCTAGCTTAGCTCTGAATTTCTTTGTGTTTTCTCAAATGCTAATTGGAAACAATCTATTTCATTCTCATTCCAATTTTCCATTGAATTTTTTGTCTTATACTTTTTTCTATAACATACCACCTACCGTCTTTTTTACACTTTTACATACAATTACCATATAAAATATAAAATACCATATGACTGCTATTCTATGGGTTATACGCATATCCCAAAGAATAAAAGTGAGATGAAAAAGGGTGAGTTAAAGTTAAGTATAAAAGTTTAATATTCCAACAAATTTACTCAAAAAATAAATAAAAGGATCTTCTTTGGTCTTTTAATTTTTGAGTATCCTCCTTTTGGATTTTGGATTAAAATTGGCATACATACATAAAAAAAAATTCAGCCAAATTTCCTTATTGGATCAGGAATCCCATTTTTTTTTATGGATAAAAATTTTCCTGTGTTATGTTATACTATTCAATTCTTGATGATAAATCAATTTGATACATCAAATATTATTATTCATAATATTGATCCGATTCAGTATCATCAGGATTCAATTCATCCTAGTGAATTTATAGGAATTACAATTTCTCATTTCTATGGGATTAGATCCCGCGTTATTGTGAAACAAAAAATAATGAGATTATGGAAGTCAATATTCTTGCATTTATTACTACTGCACTGTTTATTCTACTTCCTACTACTTTTTTTACTTATCATTTACGTAAAAACAGTCAATCAAAATGATTAATTTGACTGAAAGTTGAATTATTGTTCTTATCAATGATTGAAGAAATGAAAGAAAGGGATTAAACTCCAAGTCTTAAATGATTAGGGGTGGAATCAGAAGTATCTGAAAGACTATGTGAGATAGTATGGTAGAAAGAACTAGAATATTATTCTAGTTCTTTCTACCATGAACTACCATACTATCTTCTATTCTATAGTTGTTTGTATAGTATTTTTAGTTAAAGTTGTATTGTATACAAATATAGGCTTTATATAGATCCTAATTTATATAGATCGTAGGATAATATATATCTCATATATTAGATGTACATCTATAAATTTGAATAGCCTTTTCCATTTTATTTTGTTTTTCTTCAATAGATCAATTTGTATGAATTTCGATTAATCCAAAAAAATTTATGGAATCCTAACTCAACTCTTCTAATTCCTAGGTTTCTTTTCATTCAAAAGAATCAAGAATAGTATGACTATATACTATAAAAAAATGAAATGAAAGAAAAGGAATATTTTTTGGATTCCCATCTCAAGACAATAAGTCATTGATTGAACTATTAACAAATAATCCACAGAGTTTTATTGTAACTAACTTCTTCAGGGTTGGAAAAGGAGTAGAACATAAGGAAACTCCTATTTTCTTATGTAGGACCTCTTTTGATAATCGAATCTCTAGCCATTTCCAGTAGCAAGTACATATTGTCGTAATAGTAGAACAACTTTTTCTTAGAATAGTAAAAAAAAAAAGAAAGGAGGAAAACAAAAATAAGGAAAAGCAATAGGGATTGCTTTTTTTCATTTAATATACATTATTCTATTAAGAACTAAGAACTGGTGGATCAAAATAGAATATTTAGGAAGAATTCCATTGGAAAAAAACTTTCTATTATGTTCACAAGATTTGAGTCTCAAAATATAATATGGCAATCATTCATTCTTTGATTGAATGATTATTATTCATTATTGTATTTTTTTACTGTAATTCAGTATAATTTTAAAAGAGTTAAGGTTTTGGAAAATGATCAATTAAAGTAAAGAATTTACACAATTTGATTACCAAATGGAGTAATCAATTATACCCTAGAGCCCACTCCTTACCCATAATACAAGTGAAAGGGAAAATGAAAAGACTACCATTAAAGCAACCCAAGTGAGACTTACTATATCAATGTCGAATTATACCTCCTATCTCTATGAAGGAATTATTTTGTTGATCAATAGTTATAGTAAAATTAATGGTGCATGGTCAAAATAAAAAAGGATAAGGATTCTGACTTAAGGCTATCTCTAAAGAATAAAATAAAAGGTGACATAGCCACCCTATTTGAATACATGAGTACTCAGAACTTCTAGTGAGTCTTGATATAATGTACTTTCGGTCCTTTCCATAACTCCTAAATTGATTTCCCATTAGATTATAGCCTATCCAATCTAATTCCAAATAGAGTTAATAAACACTACTTATACTAAGGTAGTGTAAGATAATTATGAAGTTTTGAATAGTCTTTTGTATAATGTTGTCTTCAATCCTAGAAGAAAAAATGGGGAGTCCTTTAGTTTATAGGATTTCTGACCTATTACTTTAATAGTTCTAAATCCCCAAATTGACTCTCACTATTTATTTGTTTGATTCCATTTTATTTAGCAAAAAAATGGCATGAAACAATCATTAATAAGTGGAAGTAGTTTCATCTCTATTGATACTGGTCTGAGACATGTACAGAACCACCGAAAAAATTGACAGCCTTTTATAGATAAAGAATTTACCTATATATCCTAAAAATCCAGTATCCCCAGTATCAATGGGCCCAACCCTTTGTCCCTACTTTTGTGGGTCAAGAATTCATCGAACAATCAACAGGATATGAAATCTCAAGTCTTTTGTTGAGTTGATTAGATGACACCCAGATTTGAACTGGGGATAAAGAATTTGTAGTCCCCCGCCTTACCACTTGGCCCTGCTGCCAAATCTGATAAAAAAGGGATAAAAGTATTATCCATAATCTATTACTAATAATTCTTTTGGAAATTATGAAATTACTGAGAACCTCCTTTTTATATTTTATATTTGGATCTTGAATCCCATTATATCCCTAAATTAATTCACCCTATATCTTTTTTATTGAATCCCATTTAGATTATTCTCTTTGATTGATTGTATCTTAAAACATACATCCTACTTAAAAAAAATCTCCTTTTAATTTTTTTCAATAGAAAAGAAAAAAAATGAATTTACATTCACAGACTACAAAATTCAGGGAAAACTGTGTTCCTTTATTGGCATAAGAAAAGCAAAAGGCCATAAGAAAACAAATCGATTTACAACTAATCAGTATCAATTAAATTATTCTGAATAATAGATCATTTTTCATTTCATTATAACAATATATATGTGTCTATGTAAATCCTAGAATAGAAATTGTTACACAAATATTGATTGTATTGAGTGGGATCTTCCTCTTATGCACATATCCTTGTAGAAAAGTAGAAAGTAGAAAACCATTGTGCTTTCTCATTGGATATATTGAATAAAAAATAGGAATTATGATAAAGTGTGACCTGCTCCATATTTAGGTTGCCAAAATAAAACTACAATAAAAGGATACAATATGAAGATTGCTAGAAAACTATATTGGATCGCCATACACCAACTAAATACTATTCTATTCCTCAATTATATTCTATACATTTTACTATAAAAAAAGAATCCACAAATTCTTTTTGAACATTAACCAATTATTCTATCTTTATCGCATTCATAATCGTAAAAAGTAGAAGTGGATTTAAATTTAATTTAAATTCTGAATCCATTTAACTTTTGCTACCCAATTTGATCATAATTTCATACACAATAGGTAGAGATCCATTTTGATATTCTATACAAGACTCTATAAGTGTCTGTAAGGTAAGTGGCATGGTTTTTTTTCCAGGAATATTTTATCAACTCATTTCTATTTGTACCTGTCGAAAATATTCTTCATTCCTTCATCTCCTCTCACTTGATACATATGAATAAAAGACATGTATGGGGGTTGCCTAAAATTTTATGTGATTCAGTAAACAGAATATACATTCCATCATTGCTAGATCGATTCGTATAGTTTAATGAAGAGTGGGGGATTTTTCAATAAAGAGAAAATTTAATATTAAAATGCTCTGAGTCAAAATGGGAAAATGTGTACAATGCCTGGATTTAATCAAATCCAATTTGAGGGATTTTGTAGGTTCATTAATCAGGGCTTGATGGAAGAACTTCATAAGTTTCCTAAAATTGAAGATAGAGATCAAGAAATCGAATTTCAATTGGTAGAACCCTTGATAAAAGAAAGAGATGTTGTGTATGAATCACTCACATATTCTTCTGAATTATATGTACCCATGGGATTAATTTGAAAAGCCAGTAGAGCTATGCAAGAACAAACTATTTTTATTGGAGCCATTCCTTTAATGAATTTGCTGGGAACCTCTATAGTAAATGGAATATATAGAATTGTGATCAATCAAATATTGCAAAGTCCTGGTGTTTACTACCATTCAGAATTAGACCATAACGGGATTTTTGTTTATACTAGTACTATAATATCAAATTGGGGAGGAAGATTGGAATTCAAAATTGATAGAAAAGCGAAGATATGGGCCCGTGTGAGTAGGAAACAAAAAAAATCTATTCTAGTTCTATCATCGGCTATGGATTTGAATCTAAGAGAAATTCTAGATAATATTTGTTACCCTGAAATTTTCTTATCTTTCCTGAATGATAAGGAAAGAAAAAGATTGGGTCAAAAGAAAGTGCTATTTTAGAGTTTTACCAACAATTTGCTTGTGTAGGTGGGGATCCGATATTTTTTGAGTCCTTATGTAAGGAATTACAAAAGAAATTTTTTCAACAAAGATGTGAATTAGGAAGGATTGGTCGATGAAATATGAATCGAAAATCGAATCTTTATATACCATAGAACAATACATTTTTGTTACCACAAGATGTATTGGCTGCTACGGATCATTTAATCGAAATGAAATTTGGAATGGGTACGCTTGACAATATGAATCACTTGAAAAATAAACGTATTCATTCTATAGCGGATTTGATACATGATCAATTTAGATTGGCTTTGGTTCATTTAGAAAATGTGGTTTGAGGAACTATATGTGGATCAATCAGGCATAAATTGATACTGACTCCCAAAAATTTGGTAACTTCAACTTCATTAACAACCACTTATGAATCATTTTTCAGCTTACACCCTTTATCTCAAGTTTTGGATCAGACTAATCCGTTGACCCAAATTGTTCATGGGCAAAGTTTGAGTTTTTTAGACCCTAGAGGGTTGACAGGGCGAACTGCTAGTTTTTTGATACTGGATATTCATCCTAGTCACTATGGACATATTTGTCCAATTGATACATATGAAGGAATCAATGTTGGACTTATTGGATCCTTAGCTATTCATGTGAGGATTGGTCATTGGGGATCTATAGAGAGTCCTTTTTATGAAATATTTGAGAGATCAAAAAATGCACAAATGATTTATTTATCATCAAGTAGAGATGAAATATTATAAGGTAGCAACAAGAAATTCTTTGGCCTTGAACCAGGGTATTCAAGAAGAACAAGTTGTTCCAGTCCAATATCCTCAAGAATTTCTAACCATCTCATGGGAATAGATTCATCTTAGAAACATTTTTCCCTTTCGATATTTTTCTATTGAAGCTTCTCTCATTCCTTTTATTGAGCATAATGATGCAAATCGAGCTTTAATGAGTTCTAATATGCAAAATCAAGTAGTTCCGCTTTCTCTATTTGAGAAGTGCATTGTTGGAACTAGACTGGAAGGCCAAATAGCTCTAGATTCTGGGGTTTCAGCTATAGCCAAATGGGAGGGAAAGATTGGTTATATTGATACCCACAAGATCATTTTCTCAAGTAATGGGGACAATATGAGCATTCCATTAGTTATGTATCAATGTTCTAACAAAAATACTTGTATGCATCAAAAACCTCAGGTTCCACGGGGTAAATGCATTAAAAAGAGACAAATTTTAGCGGACGGTGCGGCTAAAGTTGGTGGGGAACTCTCTTTAGGAAAAAATGTATTAGTAGCTCATATGCCATGGGAAGGCTATAATTTTGAAGAGGTAGTACTAATTAGTGAATGTCTAGTATATGAAGATATTTGTACTACTTTTTACATTCGTAAATATGAAATTTAGACTCATGTGGCAAGTCAAGGCCCTGAAAGAATCACTAAGGAAATACCACATTTAGAGGCTCATTTACTCCGCAATTTAGACAGAAATGGAATTACGATGCTTGGATCGTGGATAGAAATAGGTGATATTTCAGTAGGTAAATTAACACCTCAGGCAGTGAATGAATCATCATATGCCCCTCAAGATATATTATTACGAGCCATACTTGGCATTCAGGTATCCACTATAATTAAACTTCTCTAAAACTACATATAGGAAGGAAGAACTTCTCTAAAACTACCCTAGAACTAAATCATTTCCTTGCATCTGAGAAGAACTTCTAGGTTAATAGGAAGGAAGCTTGATCTGAATGAATCCAAATTTCTATTCTATGATCAACCCGTATAAACATCAACAACTTTGAATTGGACCAGTTTCTCCCCAACAAATAAAGGCTTGGGCCAACAAAATCCTACCTAATGGAGAGATGGTTGGGGAGGTGACAAAACCCTATACTTTTCATTACAAAACCAATAAACCAGAAAAAGATGGATTGTTTTGTGAAAGAATCTCTGGACCTATAAAACGTGGAATTTGTGCTTGTGGAAATTATCAAGCGATCAGGGCTGAAAAAGAAGGCCCAAGTTCTGTGAACAATATGGGGTGGAGTTTGTTGATTCTTAGATATGAAGATATCAAATGGGATACATCAAACTCGCATGTCTAGTGACTCATGTGTGATATTTGAAACATCTTCCTAGTTATATCCCAAATCTTTTAGATAAATCCCTTAAGGAATTAGAAGGCCTAGTATATTGTGATGTGTGATTTGATCAAAATTTGTATTTTACAAATTCAAACTGAGAAATTGTCATCCCATTCAATCTGATTGGGATGTCCCTGCTTTGACATGTGTCTTAGAAGGACTAACATGAAGCTCAAAATGTTGCGTGTATTCAATACTTCCAAAAAAAGGGAATTTATCCATGGTCAATTCCCTAATACACAAATAGGAATGGAATTACTAATTTTACCTCGTGAAAAAAAATACTTTTTGTGGAATTAGCCATTCCATTTATTTTAGAAAGATATTCTGTTGAAGCAAGTAACTATGACATGGTTATAGAAGTTTATCTATCGCATATATGCTTCAAGGGACTTAATGGCATAAGCACCATTCAGGTGAGTAGGGACCTAAAAGATCGAATGGGAGGATATATAGACAAGTAAATCCCTTATGAGTCCCAAAGTATTAACTTTAAAAGTTTAAGTGGATTCAGCATTTGAAGGGAAGTAGACTACTCAATAATTTCACATTTCCTATTTTGTCATAAATGAATTATAAATTGAATTTAAGTAATTTAGAAAGTCAAAACAAGAATGAATTAATGAAAGATTAGTGCTCGCTGGGAACTTGAGTAAGGAGTAGCCTTTAGCCTTTGTAGGGTTTTATTGAACAAAATTTCACCCCTCTTTCTTTTTCTTTATTTGCTATAACTACTTCAGCCGGATGAGAGGAAACCTTCACCTCCAATTTTTAAGGGGGGAATCCAATCCTATAGAAACCTATCTCAATTTTTCTTTTGCTAGGCCCATATCTGAAAAACCAACTTTCTTCCGGTTATGAGGTTCATTTGAATATGAAATCCAATCCTGGAAATACACCATTCAACTTTTTTTACTACACAAAGCTTCGAGACATTTCAAAATTGAGAGATCATTTGGAAGATAAGGGTTTTTGCTCTGGAAGATAATTGGTTTTACTCTGATACCAGGAAGATGGAAGATAATTGGTTTTGCTCTGATACCAGGAAGATAAGGGTTTTTGGAGTGGCGAGAAGAAAGAATGAAGAATACTCGATAAGTTCCTCGATAAGAAAGAATGAAGAATACTTGGTAAGTTCCTCGATGTCATTCCTTGATGACCCCGTGGGCTTTTATAAATGAGGAAAGGGGTTGGATGAGAACGCCGTCTCATCACCATACACGCAGATGCGATAAGAGAGCATCTGCTTTACATCACATCTGCTTTAGTATCTACTTTACATCATATCACATCTACTTTACATCACATCTACTTTACTTTATCTCACATCTACTTTATGTCACACCTAATTTACTTTTTATTCCCTTGCCTTTGCATCTTGCTTTCCTGCCTTTCTTCCTGCGCAAGCTAGCCTGATTGTGCTTAGAACATGAAAGCTGGCAGTCGCTGAGCTGCGTCAGTTGTGAGTTTGACTGCTGTTTCAAGTTGAATATCGATCTGAGTGACAACAGGATGCCACTGGGCCCAGAAATTGGCCGTGGTTTTGTGGCTCGTGCGCTTTGTGGCTTCGGTTAGCTTGAGGGCATGTAGGTCACAGAATTGTCGAACGGCCGCAAGTGCTTCCTGGGCACTCTTTCGTTCAAGTTGTCGGAACCGTCGTCTGATGGCGTCATAGGTATCAAGGGACATGGGGAGGTTCTGTAGGAGCTGTAGCTGTGATTCATATTGTAGCACAAGGCTTGAGCTGCCGCCAGGTGCTCCTTCTTCGCCTTCTGAGAGGGTGTCTGGTGAGCCTCCTGTAACTGGGTTGCTACAAGGCTGAGACTTTCCAATGTTTCGGGTGCAGGCCATCCTGAAATGACAAGAGAAGTAATTAAGCGGGAGAGAGTATCCGCCAGCTGGTTATCCTCTCCACTGATGTGCTCAAATTGGATGGTGAGTCCCGTGCCGGTAATGTAGTCAGTGAAGGCAAGCCAGCGTACGCGGGAAGGCTTATTGTTGGCCGACTTGTTGAAGAAGCTAATAATTGCTTGACAGTCGGTTCGAATAGTTAGGTCAGCCTTATCCAAGTAGTAGATTTTGAGTGCCTCCAGCGTATTCATGACGGCATATAGTTCCGCATCAATAGTAGATTTGATCGGGTGGAACCTGCCGCTTGCATAGGCACATACCTTCTCCATGGATTTAGGGTCATATTTTTGGGGCTTCCATTTACAGATTCCGCCCCATCCCGTCATGCAGCTGTCGGTCTCGAGAATCATATAGCTGACTTCTGGTGGGAGTTCGAGATCCGACAGCTTTTGTACCAAGGCCTTAATCTTAGCGACTAAGTCCCAGTCTTGGGAGTTCCAGCGTTTTTCTCCCGTAGGACTTGTCTTTGCATAGAGTGGCCCGAGTAGAGTTCCCAAATTAGGGATATAGCTTCGGGCGTAGTTCAAGATTTTGAGCCAGGCTCGGGGGCCTTTTGTGGTAGTCAGTTCCTATTCTTGGAAGTCTGCAATCTTCTTGATGATATGGGGCTGCAGCTTGATTCGTTGATTGCTGAGTACTGCCCCTAAGAATTCCACTTCTGAGACTGCTAGCTTCATTTTGGTTGGGCTCAAGATTAGCCCATTGGTTTGGCAAATCTGGAGCATGACCCGTAGATGTTGCTCATGCTCCAATTCAGAGGAAGAGAAGACCAGGATGTCATCAATATAGACTGCAATAAAGTCTTCAGTCCCCTTGAAGCAATTATCCATCTTGCGCTGGAACACGGTGGGTGCATTTTTGAGGCCAAAAGGCATTACAAGCCACTCATAGAGGCCTTCTGGAACCCAGAATGCCGTCCATTCTATGGAGGCGGGATGCATAGCCACTTGATGAAACCTGATTTCAAGTCAAATTTTGAGTATATGCGGCTTCTGCTTACCTTCCGTAGGATGGTGTTGATCCCGGGTAGGCTATATTGATCCTTGTTGGTGAGATCATTCAGGCGCTGGTAATTGAAGACCATCCGTTCTTTGCCTTTGATCTCCTGGCCCGTACGAGGATCAACTGTTGTGCCGGAGTTCACAATAATTGTAGTAGTGCGATGCCGGCTTTTGCTGGGGCGAATAATGCCAAGATCCAAAAGTGCTTTCACATGTTTTGCATATGTCGCCTTCGCTTGAGGTGTAATGTGCTTTAAGGGCCGGTCTTCAATGGTGAAATCCAGGTTTTTGATGTCCAGGTGGCATAGCACCTGGTTCTTGGACCAGTACTTCAATGGGTCTTCACCAATATACCCTTGGCGTCGGAATTCATCGAGCAAGGGGCCGACGCGACTGGTGAAGCTTCGTGATGGTTGTTGGTCCGTTGCATACTGCACTAGCTCCTGTATTTGTATGTACTCATCCTCATCTAATTCCAACTCTTCAATAGCTACTGCAGTTGGTACAGATGGGAGAGTATGAATCGTGGTCACGTTTTTGTAAAACGTAACAGTATTTCCTTCGATGCGGACGCCGCCTTGCATGGCACGAATGAAGTTACAGCCAAGGATCATCTGGATTTCCTCGCCCAACTTCATCGGGAAGGCATATGTGTAAGGGATCCGAAAGCCATTCTCCCCAATTAACATGCGGCCAAACTTAAGCTTCTTGTTGGCCGAAGTGCGGGAGTTGATGCCATTGAAATGTACAAGGAAAGGATTGTCCTCCAGGGCGCTAACAGGAGCTGCTCCTTGGTCAATACAACAGGTTGTAGCCCTTGTATCGAGGATTGCATTTACTTCAAATGGCACAACATGGGGAATGTCAAACTTCACCTTGAGGTTGTAAAGCATATTCTTCATCCGCCGGGGCGGTGTTGCCACCCGCATCTCAGCAGAGAGGAGGCACTGAGTAGTATCAACGAGAAAGACGTTGAGGTCGTCGGTATCCGCCGGTTCATTCTCCTGCTGCTGTAGTTTGAGTGCTCCTTTCTCTTGGTGGAGCTGTTGTATTTCCTTTTGAAGATCGATCCACTCGAGCACCATGCGGTCAAGTTCCATGGTGGTGTCTTCGAGCTCCTTGTATTTCAGCTTCCAGTGTTCAGACTCATGTTGCCAGCGTTGGCTTTCCTGCTGAGCAAGATGGAGGCGTTGTTGGAGGGCCTCCCTCTCATCTTGGGCAAGGGAGAGCTGCTGCTGCAGCTGCCGTTTTTCCTTTTCACAAGCAGAAATGTAATTTTGTTGTTCAAGTAGTAGGTTGTTGGAATCATACCTTGGCAAGGATGTCTGGGCCACTGGAACTCTTTTGTTAAAGTAGTACGAGCTACACCTGCCATAGACTGTCAGCTTATAGATCGGGCAGTGCATGCGGTAGCGCTTTTGGGAGGGCGCCTGGCAATAATAGCACTATTCGTAGGCGTCAGGCACATCTTGATTCATGTCCCAAGTGTGGCTACACTCGTACTGCTGTTGTGATACTCAGACCATGGTGCGGTAGCCCCCTGTAGGGCCAATCCACTAGGTCCGGTCGTCTTCTCGGAACATAAAAATCTTTTCATCCTGCAGGACTGCCGTGTCCTCCTCCCCTTCAGAAATGCTATAGATGGCATCACTAGGGTCATCGCCTTCTTGGACAGACACAATTTCGCAATCTTCTGGGAGGTCAAGCTGTTCAAACATGGCGACGCGCTTGATGTTGCGTCGCTCAGTGGGGCATTCTCGGGCAAAATGTCTCTCGTCTCCACAGAGGAAGCATCGACACCTCCGATTGCGGATTAGGTATTTCTTCTTTTCGATGCGAGCATGCGAAGGATGGGGCTTCCCTTTGTAGGTTGTCGACCGTCGAACACCAAACTTCCGTCGGGGTCGCTGATAGTACCCAGGGATTGGAATGTCGTGGCAGAACGACAAATCCTTGAGGGCCCGAGTGAAGGCTGCTTCTTTGCATGCTTCTTCCAGGTACTTGTAAGTAAATAGGACTCAAGGATAGACTCCGATAGTATTACCTGGATGTTTGGCTTCAAAAGCTGCTTTGATCTTCTTGCCGATGGAGCCAGGCATTTTTTACCAGAGTTTTTCCGAGAGCTCTGGGCTGGTATGGAGCCAGGCATTTTTGACCAGAGTTTTTCCGAGAGCTCTGGGCCAGTGAATAACCAGCCAGTCCGAGATGCTACCTGCATATATTCATTAAGAAAAGGAATGATATCCCGCAAATTTTGGCAGGACAATCGTTCCAGATCCCTGTAGGCTTCCTCTTGCATCGTTGTCGAGCCTTGGTAGGGATCTTCCAGGGCGAAGATGGTCCGAATTTGTGAAAGGATATTCTGTGTACCATCAGCACCATCTGCATGATCCAACAGGTGTTGGTATTCCATTGGGTAGGCCATCTGCCACTGGATCCAAGCGAGCTTCTCAAATTCCCCAAGAAGATTTTCAATAAACTCAGCTTTTGTCCGTGAATCTGTGAAACCCTGTAGAGCAATAGTATTTTTTGTGATGGACTCCCAACGCATGAAGACATCGTTGAATTGCCCAATTTGGGGGGGCATAACAAAGATGGCCTCGGATTGCTGCTGGGCAGAAGGGAGATTCCACCATTCTGAGGTGTTTCTGGCTTTAAACCTCAAACCCTTGGGTTGATAGCCTCCAAAGATGGGTCCCTGGCTTGGACCAGGTTTAGTAGGTCTTGCCGCTGGGGGATAATTCACAGGGTCCATGGTTGAGTCCACTGGGGGCCTGTATTCAGAGACAACTGAGGAGGAGCAAAGCCGTTCTGTCAGCTTTGCTCGCTGGGGTGGTGCCGGTGGTGCCCGCTGGGGATATTCCATGCCCCAGTCTTCTTCTTCTGCTAAAGTGGCAATGAGTTCGGTGTTGCCCAAACAAGTATAATATTGCGGGTACTCACCATACTCATCTGGGTCATTTTCAGTGTCAGAGTTGCCTTCTTGGTTGGTCAGATGCCACGTGGCTGGAAGGTGGGTGTTGTCTCCAGTTCCTTCCTGCAGAGGTGCCATGGACCGGAGTACAGAGGCCCCTAGGCGTGTATCTCCTACATGGGTTCCGCAAGTTGGATTCTAGTCTCCCCGTCCTTTGGGTCGCCACACAAGATGCCCGGTTGCTGACTGTCGTTGGGCAAAGCGGCGTCGCCACTTCTTAGCTGGCATCACCTTCCGAGGAGCCGGATGAGCCGGCTTGGGCTGCTCACATTCTGTCGTGAGGGTAGATTGTTGTTTTGGTGGGTCGGCCTCCCGATCATCCCATCCCGTTGGTGTGCTAGGAAAGGGCGCAAAGAAGGACGGAGGAGCGGAATACCGGACATAATAATCGTACTTTCCGCTGGGTTCACCCAGGGTGTCCCAAACCTCCTCTGGAGCCTCATCCTGAGTGAGGATGGCAACAATTTCATCACCCTCTGTGGTGTCAGGAAGAGAGGCATACTGGTGGAAACTGAGTGAGATCCGGCCATCCAGGAGTGTCTGGCTAGATACCTCGGTGGGTGTCAGGACAGGCGGGATTTGAGAGGGCTTCAGGAGCCAATTGCTTCCACACAGCTGTGCCGTCGAGTACCATTTCCCAGGGAGGGCATGAACGCCGTGGCTTGCCAGGTAGTCAATGACTCCTGAGACCTCGTAAGCAAAAGCCACGTTTGGAGTGTTCGATAGCCGCCCGATTAACCCTCTAGTTACCAGCAAGTTGGCCTCACCATGGTGCCAGGTATCATATCCCCGAGTAAGGATGGAGATTTGAATATTTCTGAAAAAATCTCCAATAGTAAGCATCATATCAGGGATAATATAAACCAATTGGCTTCCCTATGTGAGATCAACTTCCATGGTGGCAATTAATGCTTTATCACCCTGCCACCGGTTGTCTCGGAACACGACAAGCGCCAATGTTCCTTCTGCGTGTCGATGAAGCACCTGCAGTCGTACTTGCATAACACCAAGGTGTATGAACTTCATACCACTTTTTAGTAGCTGCTGGTAGCTGTCATCTTGGATGAAGTTCTGGTCCACCTGTGCATCCCCGACGCAACTGAGGGACTCCTCCGAGCGGTGGATGTATACTCAGTGGTGCTCATCATCTGCTCTAGAATGATAGAGAACCTCCGCTGGAGCTATGGCTGCGCATTCTCGCATGGATAAGCGCAATTGTTCCTGAGGGTCCAGTTGCTGTTCTAGGACATGTTGAGGGGCAGGTAGCCCAGTTAACCGACGGACTATCCGCCGTGTTGCTTGTTGTGCGTTGTGCAGGCGTCGCTGATTATGCCTATACCCCCGAATTTGGTCCTCGACTAGGGGTTGAGGCGCTTGTTCTAGCGCGATTTGAGATACCACTGCTGCCATTCAGCTTTGCCTATTCCTCCTGCAGAATGAGTAAAGGGTCTTTAAAGACAAGGAGTCTCCCGCGTGGTTCGGGAAGCCTGGTTTTCGGATGGAGGGACAGATTCTCTAGTTTTGTGAGTAGGGATTCTTGGAGAATGGGACTGTTACTCTTCTTTTGCTATTTTCTGAGGACGTGGATCTCAGCTTGGAGATCCCGTAAGGTTTCGGCAATTTGGACTAAAAGTTGGATTTGGGTATTATTTTGCTTGATAATGGCTATATTTTGTGCTAAAGTGTTAATACAGTCACTGGGCTTGACAAACCCAATAGCCGAGTTTTCAATGGGCTCAACTGCCTGTAAGGCTTCGTGGTAAGAAGAGGTTGTTTTAGAGGGAAGGAAGGTGTTCATCCACTAAGAGCACGGAGTTGGTCGGTGGTAATTGAAAACAATCTAGGTACTCTGGGTTCCGAGTGTGAAGTGCTTCTCTATCAGAAGCAAGCTCTGTTCTAAAGGATCATAGGACTCACATGCTATACGTCGTCACCGGTGGGTAGCCCTTATGCTCATCCGACTGGCAGCTACTGCCTCTTGCAGATTTACGCGCACTGCGGCCTTTTGCAATCAGGACACACACTTGTGTTGTCGTAGTCGTAAGCAAGTCCTGAGACTCTCGGACTCTCCAGACAATTAGCTTGCGCTTACTTCTCTCCCAATATTGACCTTGCGGTGGACTTATTAGATCCAGCCTCTGTGCCACCCGAGGGGTCAATCCAGGATTTTTCAGCGACTAGTTGGCCGGAGTGCCACAGGATGGATTGCTAGAGCAACTCCACATACATTCCCCGATGAGCACCTAGAGTGTGAGGCACTACTCAGCCATCAAGGTTAAACCAGGTAAGGAAACTGAGCTCTAATACCAGGAAGATGGAAGATAATTGGTTTTGCTCTGGAGTGGCGAGAAGAAAGAACGAAGAATACTCGATAAGTTCCTCGATAAGAAAGAACGAAGAATACTTGGTAAGTTCCTCGATGTCATTCCTTGATGACCCCGAGGGCTTTTATAACTGAGGAAAGGGGTTGGATGAGAATGCCGTCTCGATGGGAGCAAGTGTTATCAGAGAACAATTAGCATATTTGGATTTGCAAATTATTATAGGTAATTCATTTGTAGAATGGAAGGAATTAGGAGATGAGGAGGCAATTGGAACTGGAAATGAATTGGAAGATAGAAAAATTCGAAGAAGAAAGGATTTTTTGGTTAAATGCATTGAATTAGCTAAATATTTTATTCAAACAAATGTAGAACCAAAACGGATGATTTTTCGCCTAATACCAATTCTTCCTCCCTAGTTGAGACCAATCATCCAGATAGATGGAGGTAAACTAATGAGTTCGGATATTAATGAACTCTATAGAAGAGTTATCTATCGGAACAATAGTCTTACTGATCTATTAGCAACAAGTAGATCTACGCCAGGTGAATTAGTAATGTGTTAGGAGAAATTGGTACAAGAAGTAGTAGATACACTTCTTAATAATGGGATCCATAAACAGCCAATGAAAGATGGTTATAATAAAGTTTACAAGTCATTTTCTGATGTAATTGAAGGCAAAGAGGGAAGATTTCATGAGACTTTGCATGGCAAATGGGTCGATTATTCGGGGAGTTCTGTCATTGTCGTGGGTCCTTCGCTTTCATTACATCAATGTGGATTACCTCACGAAATAGAAATAGAGCTTTTCCAAACATTTGTAATTCGTGATTTAATCAGACAACATGTTGCTTCTAACATAGGGATTTCTAAAAGTCAAATTTGGGAAAAAGAACCCATTGTATGGGAAGTTCTTCAAGAAGTTATGCGGGGACATCCTATATTGTTGAATAGAGCACCGACCTTGCATAGATTAGGTATACAGGCCTTCCAACCCATTTTAGTGGAGGAGTGTGCTATTTGTTTACACCCATTAGTTTGTAGAGGCTTTAATGCAGACTTTGATGGGGATCAAATGGCTGTTCATGTACCTTTATCATTGGAAGCTCAAGCGGTGGCTCGTTTCCTTTTGTTTTCTCATATGAATCTCTTGTATCCAGCTATTGGAGATCCCATTTCTGTACCAACTCAAGACATGCTTATTGGATTCTATGTATTAATGATTGGTAATCATTGAGGTATTTGTGGAAATAGGTATAATACATATAATTGCAGAAATTCTCGAAAGAAAATAGCTAACAATAATAAGAATAAGTATAAGTATATGAAAGCGACGTATTGTTGTATTTCCTATGATGCACTTGGAGCTTGTCGGCAAAAATGAATTGATTTAGATGGTCCTTTGTGGCTCCAGTGGCGACTAGATCAACGTGTCATTGGCTCAAGAGAAGTTCCTATCGAAATTCAATATGAATCTTTGGGTACTTATATAGAGATTTATAGGAACTATCTGATCATAAGAAGTGTAAAAAAAGAAATTCGTTGTATATACATTCAAACCACCATTGGTCATATTTCTTTTTATTGAGAAATGGAAGAAGCTGTACAGGGGGTTTTCTCGAGCCTACTCATATGCTATCTAAACTAAGAAATTAGATTAGTTGATATCCGTGTCTGGGAATTCGGTTCTCTCCAGTTTCGCCGTATCAGAATTCCCGAATTTCTGCATGAATTAAGATTAAGGGAAGGAAGTTTTTGAATCATTGACTCAGGTCCATTGTGGAATCTTATTAAGCATAATATGGGGGTATTTATGACAGAACGGGCTGATCTAGTCTTTCACAATAAAGTGATAGATGGAACTGCTATGAAACAACTTATTAGCATATTAATAGATCATTTTGGAATGGCATATACATCACATATCCAGGATCAATTGAAGACTCTACGTTTTCAGCAAGCCACTGCTATGTCTATTTCATTAGGAATTGATGATCTTTTAACAATACCTTCTAAGGAATGGTTTGTCCAAGACACTGAACAACAAAGTTTTCTTTTGGAAAAATACTATCATTATGTGAACCTACACGTGGTAGAAAAATTATGTCAATTCATTGAGATATGGTATGCTACAAGTGAATATTTGAGACAAGAAATGAATCCTAATTTTCGGATGACTGGTCCTTCTAATCCAGTCCATTTAATATCCTTTTAAGGAGCTCAAGGAAATGTATCTCAGGTACACAAATTGGTGGGTATGAGAGGACTAATGTCAGATCCTCAAGGACAAATGATTGATTTACCCATTCAAAGAAATCTACACGAGGGACTTTCTTTGATAGAATATATAATTTCTTGCTACAGAGCCCGCAAAGGCATTGTAGATACTATTGTGCGAACATCAGATGTTGGATACCTCACACGTAGACTTGTTGAAGTAGTTCAACACATTATTGTACATAGAACAGATTGTGGTACTATCTGAAATATCTTCGTGAGTCCTCCAAAAGGGAGGATGATGGAAAAAATTTTTGTCCAAACACTAATTGGTCATGTATTAGCAGACGATATATATATGGGTCCATGATGCATTGCCATTCAAAATCAAGAGGTTGGGATTGGACTTGTCAATTGCTTGATAATTTTCCAAGCACGACTGATATATATTCAAACCCCTTTTACTTATAAAAGTACATCTTGGATCTGTCAATTATGTTACAGTCGGAGTCCCGCTCATGGCGATCTGGTTGAATTGGGAGAAGCCATAGATATTATTGCAGGTCAATCAATTAGGGAACCAGGGACTCAACTAACATTAAGAACTTTTCATACCAGTGGAGTATTTATAGGCAGTACTACTGAACATGTGCAAGTTCCTTCTAGTGGAAAAATCAAAGTCAATGAGGATTTGGTTCATCCCACACGTACCCGTCATGGACATCTTGCTTTCTTATATTCTATAGACGTGTATGTAACTACTGAGGGTTGAGATATTATACATAATGTGAATATTCCACCACAAGGTTTGATTTTAGTTCCAAAAGGTCAATATGTGGAATCAGAACAAGTGATTGCCTAGATTCATGCTGGGGCATCCACTTTTCATTTTAAAGAGAGGGTCTAAAAACATATTTATTCTGAATTAGAGGGTGAAATGCACTGGAGTACCCATGTCTACCATGCACCCGAATGCCCATATGGTAATGTTCATTTATTACCAAAAACAAGTCATTTATGGATAGTAGTAGGAGGTCTATGTAGATCCAGTATAGTGTCCTTTTCACTCCACAAGGATCAAGATCAAATGAATTTTCATTCTTTTTCTGTCGAAGAAAAATATATTTCTGATCTCTCAATAACTAATTATCAAGTAAGGCATAAATTGTTGGATACATATGTTAAAAAAAAAGAAATTCTTGAACATTCAATGCCCGATCGAATCATATCCAAGGATTATTGGAATTTCATATATCCTTTTATTCTTCAAGAGAATTCAGATTTCTTGGTGAAAAGATGAAGAAATAGATTCATCATCCCATTATAATATGATCAAGACCGAGAGAAAGAACTAATACCCTGTTTTGGTATTTCGATTGAAATACCCATAAATGGTATTTTACATAGAAATAGTATTCTTGTTTATTTCGATGATTCAATATACAGAAGAAGTAGTTTGGGAATTACTAAATATGGGACTGTAGAGGTAGATTCAATTGTAAAAAAAAAGGATTTGATTGTGTATCGAGGAACCAAAGAATTTAGTATGAAATACAAAATACAAATCAAAATAGCTCGATTTTTTTTCATTCCCAAAGAAGTGCATATCTTACCTGGATCTTCATCAATAATGGTCCAGAACAATAGTCTCATTGGAGTAGGTACATGACTCGCCTTAAATACAAGAAGTCAAGTAGGTGGATTAGTATGGGTGGAGAAAAAAAAAAGTATTGAACTGAAAATATTTTCTGGAAATATCCATTTTCCTGGAGAGACAGATAACATATCTGAGCATAGTGCCATTTTGATACCACCAAGAAGGGGAAAGAAAAATTTTAAGGAATCCAAAAAATAATGGAAAATTTGGATCTATGTTCAACGAATCACACCCACTAAGAAAAAGTATTTTGTTTTAGTTCGGCTTGTAGTCACATATGAAATAGCTGATGGGATAAATTTAGCAACACTTTTCCCTCAAGACCTCTTAGAGGAAAAGAATAATGTCCAACTTAGGGTTGTAAATTATATCCTTTATGGAAATGGCAAGTCAATTCAGAGAATTTCTCACACAAGTATTCAATTACCTTGGACTTGCTTAGTATTCAATTAGGACCAAGAATAAATAGTTCCATAGAAGAGGTTTATTCTTCCTTTGTTGAGGTAAGGGCAAATGATCTGATTCGCAATTTCATAAGAATTGACTTAATCAAGTCCACTATTTTGTATACTAGAAAAAGGAATGATACGGCCGGTTCGGGGTTGATTCCCAATAATGGATTAAATTCCACCAATATCAATCCTTTTTCTTCCAAGTCGAAGATTCAATTACTTACCCAACATCAAGGAACTATCAGTATGGGTACCTTGTTGAATCAAAATAAGGAATGCCAATCTTTGCTAATTTTGTCGTCATCCAATTGTTCTCAAATTGGTCCATTCAATGGTTCAAAATATGACAATGTAACAAAAGAATCGGATGTCATAATTCCAACTATGGATTTTCTGGGTTCCTTAGGTACTATTGTACCTAAAATAGTAAATTTTTATTCATCTTACCATTTAATAACTCATAATCAGATTTTGTTAAAGAAATTTTTGCTACTTGAGAATTTTCATTTTAAATAGACTTTCCAAGTACTTGAAGTACTTCAATACTGTTTAATAGATGAAAATAGGGGGATTTATAGTCCTTATCCATGCAGTAACATCCTCTTGAATCCATTCATTTTGAATTGGTGCTTTCTCCATCACAATTATTATGAAGAGACATCTACAATAATTAGCCTTGGACAATTTTTTTGTGAAAATGTATGTCTATTCAAATACAGACCAGACATAACAAAATCTGGTCAAATTCTAATTGTTCACATTGATTCCTTAGTTATAAGATAAGCTAAGGCCTATTTGGCCATTTTGGGAGCAACTGTTCATGGACATTATGGGAAAATCCTTTATGAAGGAGATTCATTAGTTACATTAACTATGAAAAATTGAGATCTGGTGACATAACACAAGGTCTTCCAAAAGTGGAACAATTCTTAGAAGTGCATTTGGTTGATTCCATATCGATGAACCTAAAAAAGAGAGTTGGGAGTTGGAACAAATGTATACCAAGAATTCTCAGAAGGATTCTTGATCGGGGCTGAGCTAACCATAGCTCAAAGTCATATCTCTTTGGTTAATAGGATTCAAAAGGTTGATCGATCCCAGGGGGTATAGACATATAAAAATTATTGTACGTCAAGTAAGAACAAAAGTGTTGGTTTCAGAAGATGGAATGTCTAATGTTTTTTCACCTAGAGAATTCATCAGATTATTGCAAGCGAAACATGCAGAATGTGCTTTGGACGATGTGATTTGTTATTGGGCAATCTTATTGGGAATAACAAACACATCTCTGAATACCCAAAGTTTCATATCCAAAGCGAGTTTTCAAGAAACCGCTCAGGTTTTAGCAAAAGCTGCTCTACAAAATTGTATTGATTGGTTGAAAGGCCTAAAACAGAACGTTGTTATCGGGGAATTATACCTGTTGGTACCGGATTTAAAAAATTAGTGCACCGTTCAAGACAAGACAAAAATATTCATTTGGAAATCAAAAAGAATAATCTATTCTCATTAGAAATGAGAGATATTTTGTTACACCACAAAGAATTATCTTGTTCTTGCCTCCCAAACAATTTACATGAGACATTAGAACAATCATTTACAGGATTTAATGATTCCTAAAAGGAGATTCACTTTTTCTCCTTTAATTTATCTCTGGTCTATTGATTTGGTAATAAAAAAATAAGTAATTAAAAGAAATTAATGGTTCAAACTGTGTATTGTATTGATGGTCAATTCTCGGTAAAAGGTTCCCTTGGAATAATTATTATTATTTCTTTTTTCAGGGTATCTCATCTCTTTGTAAAAAATAAAAACAAAGAGGGAATTGGGGTATATGCCAAGAAGATATTGGAACATCAATTTGCCAGAGATGATGGAAGCAGGGGTTCATTTTGGTCATGGTACTAGGAAATGGAATCCTAGAATGGCCCCTTATGTCTCTGCAAAGCGTAAAGGTATTCATATTACAAATCTTACTATTCATATTACAAATCTTACTAGAACTACTCATTTTTTATCGAAAGCTTGTGATTTAGTTTTTTATGCAGCAAGTAGAGGAAAAAGTTTTTTAATCATTGGTACCAAAAATAAAGCAGTGTATTCAGTAGCATTAGCTGCAATAAGGGCTTGGTGTCATTATGTTAATAAAAAATGGCTCAGTGGTATGTTAATGAATTGGTCTATGATGGAAACAAGACTTCATAAGTTCAGAGACTTAAGAGCAGACCAAAAGATGGGCAAACTCAACCGTCTCCCAAAAACACAAAGAGATACAGCGATGTTGAAGAGAAAATTAGTTACCTTGCAAACATATCTGGGTGGTATCAAGTATATGATGGGGTTGCCCGATATTGTAATCATCCTTGATCAGCAAGAAGATTATATGGCTCTTCAAGAATGTGTCATTTTAGGTATTTTGACAATTTGTTTAATCGATACAAATAGTAACTGGATCTCGCAGATATTTTGATCCCAGCCGATGATGACACTATAGCTTCAATCCGATTAATTCTCAACAAATTAGTATCCACAATTTGTGAGGGTCATTCTAGCTATATAGGAAATCCTTGATTATTATTCAAAATAAAAAAATTGGTTAATTATTAATTATTTGATTTGGAAATTCCATAGATTTATTGGATCGGTTACTATTACCTAAATTTTTCAAAAGAGATAAATAAGTAAAGTACTGGGGATATTGATCTTATGTGATTGCCTGTAAATAAAAATATATGGATTAAAATGGGTGAAATCAGAAAGAGATGATTTAATCGAAATAATTCCTTTTTTTTTAAGTTCGATTTCTGTCAGAGGACAATATGAATGTTATATCATGTTCCACTAAAACACTTAAAGGGTTTTATGATATATCGGGTGTAGAAGTAGGCAAACATTTCTATTGGCAAATAGGGGGTTTGCAAATCCATGCCCAAGTACTTATCACTTCTTGGGTCGTAATTGCTATCTTATTATGTTTAGTCATCATAGCTATTTGAAATCCACAAACCATTCCAACCGACAGTCAAAATTTCTTCGAATATATCCTAGAATTTATTCAAGACTTGAGCAAAACCCAAATTGGAGAAGAATATGGTCCTTGGGTTCCCTTTATTGGAAGTATTTTCCTATTTGTTTTTGTTTCTAACTGGTTAGGTGCTCTTTTACCTCATGGGGAGTTAGCTACCCCCACGAATGATATAAATACTACTATTGCTTTAGCTTTACCCATGTCAGTGGCATATTTTTATGTAGGTTTTACAAAAAAAAGGGTTGGGTTATTTCAGAAAATACATTCAACCAACCCCAATCCTTTTACCAATAAATATCCTAGAAGATTTCACAAAATCTTTATCTCTTAGTTTTTTACTTTTTGGGAATATATTGGCTGATGAATTAGTAGTTGTTGTTCTTGTTTCTTTAGTACCTTTATTAATTCCTATACCCATCATGTTTCTTGGATTATTTACAAGTGGTATTCAAGCTCTTATTTTTGCAACCGTAGTCGCAGCTTATATAGGCGAATCCATGGAGGGGTCATCATTAACTAGTCTTGAAACAAAATAGTCATTTTTTTAGCTTATTTCAATTCATGTATGGTTCAAGAGAATCCACTCGGTTGGGGAACATAATAGATACAAATATGTATGTATAGTATTGTATAGTATATATGACCCATAATCATGGTAGGTCAAGTTATGTTATAGAAGAAAGAAAGGTATATTTGATATTAGATATTCATTATATTATAGGGGATTATTCCTATATATTATTTATCTCTATATAATATATTTTATATATAATTTACAGTCCCCTTTATTTATATAAAGATGTATTCCAATACAATTTTCTTCTCTTTCGTCTGTGACTATGTGTAGATTGAATGAAAAAACAAATAAACTTGAGAATGGAATAGAGTAGAAAATGAAGAATTGATGAAAGAATGGTTCCAAAGAAAGAAGTATAATAACTAGAGCTGTATGCATCATATGGATTTACAAAAAAACCTATCGCGGGTAGAAACTATAAAAAAAAAAAGATATGGAAATAGTTTTGATAATTCAGTTGATTCAGTAATATTTTTATTGCAATTCAAAATTTTTAGTTACTTTGACCCAACGATGGATCTGAGTGAAAAAATGTAATAATTCATTCATTGATTGTATTATTAACCATTTCTTCTTTTTTTTTTGGTGCAAGGAACTTACCATGAATCCATTGATTTCTGCCGCTTCTGTTATTGCTGCTGGATTGGCTGTAGGCCTTGCTTCTAATGGACCTGGAGTTGGTCAGGGTACTGCTGTAGGCCAAGCCGTAGAAGGTATTGCTAGGCAACCAGAAGCAGAGGGTAAAATACGAGGTACTTTATTCCTTAGTCTAGCTTTTATGGAAGCTTTAACAA
The DNA here is from genome assembly GCA_005019695.1 of Trichopus zeylanicus subsp. travancoricus. Lineage (NCBI taxonomy): Eukaryota > Viridiplantae > Streptophyta > Magnoliopsida > Dioscoreales > Dioscoreaceae > Trichopus > Trichopus zeylanicus. The sequence goes on along the minus strand of RXID01014619.1, from coordinate 471,071 downwards.
TTTATGGACTGGTCGTGGCATTGGTGCTTTTATTTGCAAATACTTTTGTTTAATGTAATCCTAGAAATGGGAAAAAGTACCTTTTTCATTTATTTCATTAACTTAGACTTGTCCTTTGTTTCGTCAAATTATAGCAAGACTTTACTCATAGAATAGAAAATTATTTATAGAATTTTCTATTTTTCTTGAAACAATACCCCTACCCTAGGTAGGACTGGTTTGAAGATGGGGAATTTGCAGATCTATTCACTTTCTTTATTCTCATCCTTAATACACCAGAAACTTTCACTTTTAAAGAGCCTTTCAACAAAGAATAAAGGAGATATTTCGCAATTGACATGAAACCTAAGATAATTATACTACTTTATCCGAAATTGGAAATTTCACTAAAAAATAGAAAAAAATAATGAAAATGGAAAATAGAAAAATAGAAAAAAGAAGAAATAAATCAATTCAAAAAAAAAAAGACAAGTGAGATGATAGAAAAAGAATTCTGGTTCTTTCTTAGTCCTATCTATATTATATGAAGCATATGAAAAATGTAACCTATTCTTTTATTTCTTTTGAACAGTGGCCATTCGCCGAAAGTTTTAGGTTTAATACTGATATTTTAGCAACAAATCTAATAAATCTAAATATAGTGCTTGGTGTATTGATTTTTTTTTGGAAAGGGAGTGTGTGCGAGTTGTCTATTTCAAAAATAGGTTGGATCCAACAGGCAGTACTTTAATATAATAGATTTCTATTTCTTATTTTTTTTATTATATTTATAAATACAATAAAAAAATAAGAAAGAAAGGTGGTCAATCTCGACGAATTACTTATGAATAAATTCCATTCAGAAATAATATAATATAATATATGTAAGAACCATAGCATTTCGTGATTCATTGGTAAATCGACTTCGATTTTCTATCAACCAATAATGTGAGACCATTAACATGGTTAAAGCCAAACTGTTTGAACTTCAGGCATAACATGGGTATTCTTTCTACCACTATCTTAGTGTTAGTACCGAAATGATTTTCATTTTACAATGAATAGTTAGTAATTTATCCGATATAAGACACTCATATTAATAAAATGATTTCAACTATTTACTATTTACTATAAAAAAATGTATTAAAAAAATAGGCACCTTGCCACTTTTTATCCAATACCGAATCGATGACCTATGTATAAAAAAAGAAAGAATTTTTTGGATTTGCAAAAAGGGCTTAAACAAATTTAAATTATATTAAAATAAAATATTCCAATTTCAATAAAAATAATATTTATTTTCAAATATATTAAAATGAAATATCTATTATAGATATATATTTTTATTTGAAATTTAATAAAGAAAAAATTAAATAAAGAAACAACTTTGCTGAAATTATAGATTTTTGTTTGGTCGGAAGAGTCCTTTTACTAGAATAGAACATTCTGGTCTTGTATCAGTTTCGATGAAGAAAAGTTGGGGTAGGCTCATTACATTAAATGATATGGAAATGTCTATATGTCTATAAAATAAATAATTGAGTGTGAGAGCCAAATGAACCGAAAGATTCATGTTTGGTTCGGGAAGAGATCATGGCAGTCGTAAAATTATATTATATAGTAAGATAATCTATTTTCATTAAATGATTTATTAGATAATCGAAAATAGAGGATCATGAGTACTATTCAAAATTCGGAAGAATTGCATAAAGGGGCCATTGAGCAGCTAGAAAAAGCTCGAACTCGCTAATTAATATGTTTTATGTTTTTGTTTATATAAAAAAAATGAAATTTTTTATATAAATTAAATGAAATTAATTGGTCTATGAATGATTGATTGAATTAAAAGAAGTACTGGCCCGGCCAGTATTTAATCGGGTTGGGGTAATACACTTTCGTACCTCTTCAAAGAAGTAAGGTATTCTTTCTATGGGGATGAGAATATCAGTTTCAAATCATTATTGAAATTTAATTGCTTGTGGATATTGTATATTTTTTCTATATCATAGAATCCTTGAATCTTTAAAACTAGAGTTTTTATCAACTTTTACTTCACATAGCACATAAAATATTTGCAATTTTGATTTGAATGGGAGAGATGGCTGAGTGGACTAAAGCGACAGATTGGTAATTTGTTGTACGAGTTATTCGTACCGAGGGTTTGAATCCCTCTCTCCCCGCTCCTTCTTTCTGATCTCTTTAGAGTTTCAAATTCCAAAAAATCTCGATCCTTTGAATATTTTTTTTTCATTTCTCACACCTAAGATTACGCCCTGGATCATTAGATAAGAATCTGAATATGAAGAGGGAAACAAAGAATATCACCACTATGTAAACGAAGAGTTTGAGAGTAAGCTTTACACAATCTCCAAAATAAGATCATTTTTTTTTGAAAGGCGAATAGATTAGTTATTTTATTTAGTAATAAAATAATAAAAAATATAAGGCATATCAAATCCTTTTTTTTCAAACGAATCAAGAATTTAGAATTTAGGAGAGTATTAAAGATTTTATCTAAAACTTACAGCAGCTTGCCAAACAAAGGCTAAAAGAAAAAAGAGTACAAGTATGACGGGCATAACGTCTACGATTGGGTTGAAAAGGGCATAAGCCTCGAGTAATTTGGCAAACAAAAAACTACTTGAATAAAAGATAGAATTAAGATAGATATAAATTAAACTAAAGATATTAAGCATAACAAACATTTTGTTCTTGCAGATGATATAATTTGATTTTTGATTTTTGATTTTGATTGAGTTATTTTTAAAATTTTAAGAAGTGAAATAAAAAAAGAATATCAAATAATTCTTTTTTCCTTCCAACTCTTCCAAATCAAAAATCTTTCTCCCATTCCAAAATAAAATGAGAATAAAGAATAATAAGTAATTCTACTTTCCTATAATATATTAATTGAATTATACGTAATGATCAATGAATCTTTTTATTCTATATCATATGTGTCGAATCCTAGTAACGATGTCTATCCTATGTATTTGGTTTGGAATTGACTATTAACTAATATAATTACATTATTAGTGTTTAGTAGTGTTGAACGGAAATCAAAATGGGTCGTGTCCAAGCGATAAGGCAGTGGGTTTTGGTCCCATTACTCCGAGGTTTGAATCCTTCTGCCCCAGATCATATTGTTCCTGACTTCTAAGAAAAATTCTTAGAATGATATTTTTTTATTCTATTTGGTTTCTCACAAACATAATCAAGTCTTAAATGCAGATGAAAAAAAAGTATATTATATGTTCGTATTGCTCATATTTATTTTGAAATTGATTGAAATTGAAGATAACTATTTAAGTGTAAGTTAATTACTTACAGAAGCCCCTATATTTAGTATTTATGAAATGTAAATTATCACATGATGCATTCTGAGATGCAATGCAAAAGAAAGATCTCTCTTTGTCCTTTCCAAACCAAAATCCTCCCAAAATAAATAAATGGGGTATACTAATTCCACATTAAATATATTTTGTGTGGATATTAAAGAGTAAGGAGTTTTTGGTACTAATTTTCTCGCCGGTCTTAAGCCTAAAGTTTATAAAGCTAGGATAGAAAAACTAAAAATTGAAAAATGAGAAATTGTATTTGGACTTGTTCAAGTGAATAATTGTAAATCAATGTAGTGTAGTAGGGCATTTATTTATTTATATATTCCATTTACTTTATGGAAATGGAATATGGAATTGGTGATGGAGTTGATGAGAAGATTTGAGAATTCAAAGTTAATGCATAAAATAAATGCACAAGGCCTATGATATGATATTATATATTGTTATTATATTTATTCTTCTATTTCAATATTCAGTAACAATGGCCAAGAGCCCTTTTTCTCCATTAAGTAAAAAGTATCTGTGATTCCTTAAACATTTATGAGTACCTTCGGTAACAATGGTTAGTTGTATATGAGGGATACAAAAGAAAAGATAATAGTCCTATATATATTAATGTTTTCTTTTTCATAGGAAAGCAAGAATAAGGAACTTAATCTATCCTTACGTGAAACCTTTTCTATTCCATACCTATGGAAAAACTAGATTCTCAATCTATGTTCCTAATTAAAATTTTCAATTAAACCATTGATAATTCAATTGGATATTGTCAAATTTGCGTCTCTTTAGTGAATGAGAAATTTGATTTACTTACTAATTTAATTTGTTTTCTCAACATTCAATTCATATTGATAATAATGTACTGAACAAATATAATTCGATCATGGATAAATGGATTTGTTTATATCATCCCTATATTGAAATTGAGTTGATTGGTTTTTTCCTTCACTTCAATCAAATGGTGGGTTGTCAGATTTATTCTATAGTTATGGAAGACAAGGCATATTTTAGTAACATTAACGAAAATAAAAAATCAAAATTGAGAAAATCAAAATAAAGGTCAATTTTTACATATCTATTAATAGTTTGTTTGTTGTTTTTTAAGCGGATACACCATTTTAGTATTTTAGTATTCGTTCATAAGTTCATAATTGGTTATTAAAAAATCCTTCTTTTTTCTAGTTCAATGTTTTATTTTTTTTGGGATCGTGCATTGCAATTCAATTGGTCTTTTTTTTATTTTGATCGTATCTATATAGCATATTTATCCAGGTTGCTAACTCAATGGTAGAGTACTCAACTTTTAAGTGCGACTATGATCCTTTACACATTTAGATGAAGCACCAAATTCTTCTAGACTATTGGTAGAGTCTATAAGACCATGACTGATCCTGAAAGGTAATGAATGAGGAAAACAACATGTCATAATAAAGAAAAAAAAAGAAATTTGGATTTTAAATTTAAAAAATCAAAATGGAATTTTGGGTTTATTCTTTAGGTCTAGTGGATAAATGGATAGAGTCTTATGGTCCCAATTCAGGTAAAACAAAAAGCAACGAGCTTATATTCTTAATTTGAATAATTAATTATCTGATCTAATTAGATGTTAAAAATTAATTAATACCTGATGGGGGAAAGGATTCTCGTGTAAATGATTCTTTTTTTTTAATCCTAGCTATTCTTTATTCTAATTATAGTAGAATTATGTGTTGGATACAAAATATGTAGAAGAAATCATATACTGATAAAGAGACTCTATTCCAAAGTCAAAAGAGTGATTAGGTTGCAAAAATAAAGGATTTTTACACACTTGTAATTTTAACGAACATAAAAACATAAACCCATTGGATAGAAAAGTAAAAAAAAGATCTATTGATTGGACTCTCCCTGTCTCCGGGTATATATTTTCTTACTATTACTATATACAAAATATATATCCTGTTCTAACTGTATTGCACTATGTATAATTTGATAACCCAAGAAATGCCCCTCATTTCCTGTTCAAGTAGAAATGAAAATGGAAGAATTACAAGGCTATTTAGAAAAAGATGGATCTAGTCAAAGGCACTTCCTATAATCGCTTCTCTTTCAAGAGTATATTTATACACTTGCTTCTGATCATGGTTTAAATGGTTTGATTTTTGTAGAAATTTTGGATTATGACAATAAATCTAGTTCAGTACTTGTGAAACAAGTAATTATTCGAATGTATCAACAAAATTATTTGATTTATTCAGTTGATGATTCGAGCCAAAATCAAAGTGTTGGGCACAACAATTTTTTTTATTCCCAAATGAGATTAGCTGGTTTTGCAGTCATTATGAAAATTCCATTCTTGCTGCGATTAGGGTCTTCCCTTGAACAAAAAGAAATACCTAAATCTCAAAATTTTTGATCTATTCATTCAATATTTCCTTTTTTAAGGACAATTTAATTTTGTGTCAGGTATATTAATACCCCATCGCATTTTAATTCTTTGCATTTATTGTGATTCTTTCTTCACAAATATTATAATTGGAATAGTTTCATTACTCTGAAAAAATCTATTTACATCATTTCAATTTCAAATTAAAAAGAAAATCAAAGATTTTTTTGATTCCTATATAATTCTTATGTCTTTGAATGTGAATTTATATTAGTTATTTTCGTAAACAATCCTCTTATTTCTGATCAACATCTTATGAGGCTTTTCTTGAGTGAATGCATTTCTATGGAAAAATAGAATAGTTTTTTATAGTAGCGTGTTCTAATTATTTTCATTTTCAGAAGACCTTGTGGTTCTTTAAGGATCCTTTCATGCATTATGTTCAATATCAAGAAAAAGCAATTCTAGCTTCAAAGGGAACTCATCTTATGATGAAGAAATGGAGATCTTACTTTGTCAATTTTTGGCAATATTATTTTCAATTTTTGTCTCAACCGCATAGGATTCATATAAACCAATTATTAAATTATTCTTTCTGTTTTCTAGGTTATCTTTTAAGTGTACTAATAAGTATTTTGGTGGTAAGGAATCCAAATGCTAGAAAATGCATTTTTAATAGATACTCTTACTAAGAAATTCGATACTATGGTTTCAGTTATTCCTCTTATTCGATCATTGTCCAAAGTGAAATTTTGTACAGTATCTGGGCATCCTATTGGTAAGTCAATCTGGTCTGATTTATCATATTTGGATATTATTCATCAATTTAGTCAGATATGTAGAAATCTTTCTCACTACCATAGTGGATCCTCAAAAAAGCAAAGTTTGTATCGAATAAAGTATATACTTCGGCTTTCATGTGCTAGAACTTTGGCTCATAAACATAAAAGTACAGCATGTGCTTTTTTGCAAAGATTAGGTTCGGGATTATTGGAAGAATTTTTTACAAAAGAACAACAAATTTTTTCTTTAATCTTACCAAAAGCCCCTTTACAATTACATACAGGATGGATTTGGTATTTGGATATTATTTGTAGCAATGACTTGTGGGATTTTTCATGATTGATCAGACCTTAACATTATGTAATATAATGCAAATTCCATATATGAAAATAAAATGGAAATTTAATAATTGATCAAGAGAAATTTATGAATTTGCATTTTGAAATGCTCATGGAATATGTAGTGGTTGAATTAACCGACTATTCCAATTTTTTATTTAGGGTCTAAGTTGTATATGTATACATGGGGAAAGTCGTGAGCAATGAAAAATGCAAGCACGATTTGGGGAGAGGTTTTTTTTGTCTATTATAACAAAAATGAAAAATTATATACTCCATCTGACTAGTTCCGGGTTCAAGTCCCGGGAAACCCATATGGAAAGGAAAAATTTTTTTTTTCTATTAGAATTCAAAATTTTGAATTATTTGTTTTATTTGATTTAGAAATTGTTCTGGTCAATTTAGTCAGATAAATAGAAATCTATGGTACAGAGATTGGTTGATATTAACATATAGCACATGTTATACTCTTAAATAACAAGCCTTCGTATTATCTATATCTAGATTTTAGATAACTAGAGTTAATACGTGTGCTTGGGAGTCCTTGAAAATAGAATAAACCAAGATCTTTTCATGACTGCAATTTTAGAGAGACGCGAAAGTACAAGCCTATGGGGTTGTTTCCGCAACTAGATAAACAGCACTGAAAAACTGTCTTTACATTGGGTGGTTTGGTGTTTTGATGATCCCTACCTTATTGACCACAACTTCTGTATTTATTATCACCTTCATCGCTGCTCCTCCGGTAGATATTGATGGTTTTGTGAACCTGTCTCTAGGTCCCTACTTTATGGAAATAATATTATCTCTGGTGCCATTATTCCTACTTCTGCAGTTATTGGTTTGCATTTTTATCTGATATGGGAAGTGGCATCTATTGATGAGTGGTTATACAATGGTGGTCCTTATGAGCTAATTGTTCTACACTTCTTACTTGGTGTAGCTTGTTATATGGGTCGTGAGTGGGAACTTAGTTTCCGTCTAGGTATGCGTACTTGGATTGTTATTGCATATTAAGCTACTTTTGCAGCTGCTACTGCTATTTTCTTGATCTACCCTATTGGGCAAGGAAGTTTTTCTGATGGTATGCCTTTAGGAATTTCTGGTACTTTCAATTTTATGATTGTATTCTAGGCAGAACACAATATCCTTATGCATCCATTTCACATGTTAGGTGTAGCTGGTGTATTCGACGGCTCCCTATTTACAGCTATGCATGGTTCTTTGGTAACCTCTAGTTTGATCAGGGAAACCACTAAAAACGAATCTGCTAATGAAGGTTACAGATTTGTTCAAGAGGAAGAAACTTATAATATCGTAGCTGCTCCTGGTTATTTTGGCTGATTGATCTTCCAATATGCTAGTTTCAACAATTCTCGTTCCTTACATTTCTTCTTGGCTGCTTGGCCTGTAGTAGGTATTTGGTTTACTGCTTTGGGTATTAGTACTATGGCTTTCAATTTAAATGGTTTCAATTTCAACCAATATGTAGTTGATAGTCAAGGACATGTCATTAACACTTGGGCTGATTTTATAAATCATGCTAATCTTGGTATGGAAGTAATGCATGAACATAATGCTCACAACTTCCCTCTAGACCTAGCTGCTATTGAAGCCCCATCTACAAATGGATAAGACTTTTGTATTAATGTATATGGATCATTGAAGGAGCAATATCCAATATCTTGCACCAGAGTAAGAGATTTGGTATTGCTCGCCCTCTTGAAGTCGAGTTCTTTATCTTTATCATAAGGCAATCTCCTACCAATGAATGATAACTACTTTTGCTACTTTACTAAAATAGAAAATAAAAATGAAAAAATTAACGATGAGATTTATTATCATTTCTCGCATGTCTCACGAAAGTCAGAGTAGGGGCGAATTCTCCAAATTTGTGACCTACCATCTGATTTGTTATATAAATAGGTAAATATTCTTTTTCATTATGAATGGAGATTGTATATCCAATCATTGTGAATATAATGGTAGATGCCTGAGACCAAGTTACTATTATTATTTTCTCCTCCCTCATATTGAGTTTTTCCATTTTTCCCAATAAATGATTAGCTACAAAAGGATTTATTTTTAGTGAATGTGTCACAATGGATTACTCCTCTATTTTTACATTTTAAACTATATTCAATATCTCGATCTAATAAGGTAAGAATAAATACAATAATGATGAATGGAAAAAAGGAAAAATCCTTTAGCTAGATAAGGGGCAGATGTAGCCAAGTGGATCAAGGCAGTGGATTATGAATCCACCATGTACGGGTTCAATTCCCGTCGTTCACCCATCACATTATTGCAAATTCCAAAAATTTGATTTTCAATATTCCTATTTACGGTGACAAAGAATAAAACTATCTCTATATTTTTTCCTTTTCCTACTTCTTCCAAGCGCAGGATAACCCCAAGGGGTTGTGAGTTTTTTTCTACCAATAGGGGCTCTTCCTTCACCACCCCCATGGGGGTGGTGTACAGGGTTCATAACTACTCCTCTTACTACAGGGCACTTACCTAGCCAACACTTAGATCCGACTCTACGCAAACTTTTTTGGTTCACCCCAACATTACCCACCTGTCCAATTGTTGCTAAGCAATTTTTGGATATCAAACGGACCTCCCCAGATGGTAATCTTAATGTGGCCGATTTACTCTCTTTTGCAATCAGTTTTGCTACAGCACCTTCTTCTCTAGTTAATTGTCCACCCTTTCCAAATGTGATTTCTGTGTTATGTATGGTCGTGCCTAAGGGTATAACGGTTGAAGTAGATTCTTCTTTTTTATCAATAAAAACCCCTTCCCAAACTGTACAAGCTTCTTCCAAAGCATAGGGCTTTCTAGATGTATATGATGATATCTAGACAGATGGATCTTACATGAATCGTATGATGAAATACCACATGAGTTTATATATAAGAATCCAAATCTGCTGAATCACTCATGTTATGATCTTCTACATCCTAGGCCTCCTAGTTCCATCATCTGGCTTATGTTCTTCATGTAGCATTCAGATTGAATGACTCTATGAAATTATGTTGCTACTTCCACATATTGCGTAACGTAGGAGATATCTCTATTTTTTCCCCCGGGATCTTTCTAATTACCACTGCTTAGCTTTCAATTCACCTTTGACCATAAAATTAAATGGAATAACTCATCCTCCTCTCTTTGAAAGAAGGGTGTTCCCCATTCTATGCGTGCTTTAAACAATTTTGTCTTCTCCATATTACCATATATCTAGAGTCAATAATTTTCTATGAGGAACTACTGAACTCAATTTCTTGCTGCCATTACTCAACAGTTTTCTATTGATGTCTATCACATAGAGGTACTCAAATTGGATCAGTGATCGATTTCTAGGTTTCGTCATAGACCTAATTGGTTACTTCAAATTATATAATCAATAGTTCAAACCACACTCAAAGGTAGGGCATTTCCCATTGATATAGGAACTTCTATACCAGAAACAATGGTATCTCCAATTATAGCCCCTCTGGGATGTAAAATATATCTCTTCTCACCATCCCCATAGTGTATGAGACAAATGTATGCATTTTGATTAGGGTCATATTCCATGGTTATGATTCTACCAGATATGTCTTTTTCATTCCGTCAAAAATCGATTTTATGATATAGACACTTATGACCTCCCCCTCTATGCCCTGTGGTAATGATTCCTCTAGCATTATGACCTTTACCACAATGATGCTGTCCATAGATCAAATTATTTCATAGATTGGATTTCACTTGACTGTCTATGGTTCCATTGCGTGTGCTCGGGGTAGAAGTTTTGTATAAATGTATCACCGTGTTATCATGTATTTTCCTTTAGGTTCTTTTCTCTATAAGAGGTGGAATAGAATAACCCTGTTGAAGCATAATGATCATACGTCTATAATGCATTGTATGTCCCCATAATAGGTCCCATTCTTCTACCCTTTCTGGGGAGTCGATGACTATTCATAGCTATTACCTTGACACCAAAGAAGAGTTTGACCCAATGCTTTATTTCTGTCCTTGTTGATCCTGATTCAACATTAGAAGTATATTGATTGTTCCCCAATAATCGAATAATTTTTTCTGTAAATATTGCATATTTGATTACATCCATAAATCCATTTTCTTCCCTATGAGTTCCAGTATCAATAAGAATTCTATTTCTTACTGTTCATATGTTATGGTATGAATATACCAATTCGTTATGTATGGATGATGAGATTCCATTGATACAGAACTAATTCCAATAGACTTATTGAACATTCCCATTGGTGTGCATCCAGCAGGAATTGAACCTGTGAATTTGCCAATTATGAGTTGGGCACTTTAACCATTCAGCCATGGATGCTTAACAGGGATCATCTTACATCATGAATAACCAAATTCCAATTGAAATGAAATCTTTAGGAGGAATCAATGAAATGACATCAATTCAAATCCTGGATCTTCGATTCAGTGGGATCTTTCACTCACATTTCTTTCCACCAAGAATGTTTTATGAAACTCTTTGACCCCTGAATTGGGAGTATCCAACTTTCACGTGATTCACAAAGTTCAACAAGCAATCGATATTTCACGATCAAAGGTGTAGTACTGCTTGTAGTAGCGGTCCTTATATCTCGTATTAACAATCGAAAGATGGTCGAAAGAAAAAATCTCTATTTTATGGGGCTTCTTCCCATACCTATGAATTCCATTGTACCTAGAAATGAGACATTGGAAGAATCTTTTTGGTCTTCCAATATCAATAGGTTGATTATTTTGCTCCTGTATCTTCCAAAAAAGAAAAAATTTCTGAGAGTTGTTTCATGGATTTGCAAGAGCGTACTTGGTTTCTCCCAATAAATAAAAAGTGTATCATGCCTAAATCTAACCGGGGTTCATGGTGGTGGAGGAACCAGATTGGAAAAAGGAGGGATATCTTCTTTTTATAAAGCAAATCGACTTTGATTCTTGAATGATCCACATCACTTCTGGTTCTATTGTAACAAAAGATTCCCTTTTTATGTGGAAAAGACCTGTATCCATAATTATGATCTTACATATGGACAATTCCTTAATATCTTGTTCATTCACAACAAAATAGTTTCTTTGTGCGTCGGTAAGAAAAAACATATTTTTTTGGAGAGAGAGACTACTTCACCAATCAAGTCACAAGTATCTGACATATTCATACCTAATGATCTTCTACAAAGTGCTGACAAAATGTATCATTTGTACAAATCTTTCCATTTTTCAATTCGATCTGATCCATTCATTTGTAGAGCTATTTATTCGATCGCAGACATTTCTGCAACACCTCTAATAGAGGAACAAATAGCCAATTTTGAAAGAACTTATTATTAGCCTCTTTCATATATGAATCTATCTGATTCAGAAGGGAAGAACTTGCATCAGTATCTCAGTTTCAATTCAAATGTGGGTGTGATTCATGCTCCATGTTCTGAGAAATATTTACCATTTTGGAAAGAGGAAAAAATAGAGTCTTTGTCTAAAGAAATGAGTTGAGAAAGGGCAGATGTATAGAACCTTTCAATGAGATAGTGTTTTTTCAAATCTCTTAAAATGGAATCTGTTCCAAACATATATGCCATGGCTCATTACTTTGACAGGGTGAAAATATCTAAATTTCACCCTTTTAGATGCTTTTTCTTTTGATACTTTTTCAGACCCATTGCCGATACTAAGTATAAGTAGCAGTCAAAAATTTGTATCCATTTTTCATGATATTATGCATGGATCATATATATCATGGCCTATTCCTCAAAAAAAAATATGGGTGATTCTTCCACAACGGACTCTAATAAGTGAGATTTCAAGTAAGTGTTTACAGAATCTTCTTCTTCTGTCCAAAGAAATGATTCATCAAAATAATGAGTCACCCATTCTATTGATATGGACACATCTGAGATCAACAAATGCTCAGGAGTTCCTCTATTCAATCCTTTTCCTTCTTGTTGCTGGATATCTCATTTGTATACATCTTCTCTTTGTTTTCCAAGCCTCCAGTAAGTTACAGACAGAGTTAGAAAAGATCAAATCTTTGATAATTCCATCATGCATGATTGAGTTGCGAAAACTTCTGTATAGGTATCCTACATCTAAACTGAATTCTTTTTGGTTAAAGAATCTCTTTCTAGTTGCTATGGAACAATTAGGAGATTCTCTGGAAGAAATACGGGATTCTACTTCTGGTGGCAACATGCTATTGGGTGGCGGTCCTGCTTATGGGATCAAATCAATATGTTCTAAGAAGAAATATTTGAATATCAATCTCATTGATTTCATAAGTATCATACAAAATCCCATCAATCAAATCACTTTTTTGAAAAATATGAGACATTTAAGTCGTACAAGTAAAAAGATCTATTCATTGATAAGAAAAAGAAAAAACATGAATGATGACTGGATTGATGATAAAATAGAATCCTGGGTCACCAACAGTGATTCAATTGATGATGAAGAAAGAGAATTCTTGTTTTAGTTCTCCACCTTAATGACAGAAAAAAAGGATTGATCAGATTCTATTAAGTCTAACTCATAGTGATCATTTAGCAAAGAATAACTCTGGTTATCAAATGATTGAGTAACTGGAATCAATTTACTTACGATACTTAGTTGACATTCATAAAAAGCATCTAATGAATTATGAGTTTAATAGATCCTGTTTAGTAGAAAGACAGATATTCCTTGCTCATTATCAGACAATCACTTATTCACAAACCTTGTATGGGGCTAATAGTTTTCATTTCCCATCTCATGGAGAATGCTTTTCACTCTACTTAGCCCTATCCCCTTCTAGGGGTATTTTAGTGATAGGTTCTATAGGAACTGGATGGCCCTATTTGGTCAAATACCTAGCGACAAACTCCTATGATCATTTTATTATAGTATTTCTAAACAAGTTCCTGGATGACAAGCCTAAAGGTTATCTTATTGATGATAGGGACGATATTGACGACAACCTTGATACAGAGCTGCTAATTATGATGAATGTGCTAACTATGTATATGACGCCAAAAATAGACCAATTTGCTATCACCCTTCAATTTGAATTAGCAAAAGCAATGTCTCCTTGCATAATATGGATTCCAAACATTCATGATCTGTATGTGAATGAGTCAAATTACTTATCCCTTAGTCTATTAGAGAACTATCTCTCTAGGGATTGTGAAAGATGTTCCACTAGAAATATTCTTGTTATTGCTTCATCTCATATTCCCAAAAAAGTGGATCCCGCTCTAATAGCTCCGAATAAATTAAATACATGCATTAAGATACGAAGGCTTCTTATTCCACAACAATGAAAGCACTTTTTCATTCTTTCATATACTAGGGGATTTTTTTGGAAAAGAAAATGTTCCATACTAACAAATTCGAGTCCATAACCATGGATTACAATGCACGAGATCTTGTAGCACTTATCAATGAGGCCCTATCAATTAGTATTATGCAGAGGAAATCAATTATAAAAACTAATATAATTAGATCAGCTCTTCATAGACAAACTTGGGATTTGCGATCCCAGGTAAGATTGATTTAGGATCATAGGATCCTTTCTTATCAGATAGGAAGGGTTGTTGCACAAAACATACTTCTAAGTAATTGCCCCATAGATTCTATATCTATGTATATGAAGAAGAAATCACGTAAGGAAGGTGATTCTTATTTGTACGAATGGTACTTCGAACTTGGAACGAGCATGAAGAAATTAACGATACTTCTTTATCTTTTGAGTTGTTCTGCTGGATCCGTCGCTCAAGATCTTTGGTCTTCACCAGGACCTGATGAAAAAAATTGGATCACTTCTTATGGATTCATTGAGAATGATTCTGATCTAGTTCATGGCCTATTAGAAGTAGAAGACTCTCTGGTGGGATCCTCACAGACAAAAAAAGATTGCAGTCAGTTTGATAATAATCGAGTAACATTACTCAAACCAAGGAATCGGTTAGATATGATGCAAAATGGATCTTGTTCTATCATTGATCAGAGATTTCTATATGAAAAATATGAATCGAAGTTTGAAGAAGGGGAAGGAGAAGGAGCCCTTGACCTGCAACAAATAGAGGAGGATTTATTCAATCACATAGTTTGGGCTCCTAGAATATAGTGCCCGTGTGGTAATCTATTTGATTTTATCAAAAGGCCCATTGAATTGGGATTTTCCTATTGGGCCGGGTCATTTCACGAAAAGCAAATCATTTATCATAAAGAGGATGAGCTTCAAGAGAATGATTCAGAGTTCTTGCAGAGTGGAACCATGTAGTTCCAGACATGAGATAGATCTTCCAAAGAACAAGGCTTTTTTTGAATAAGCCAATTCATTTGGGACCCTATAGATCCATTCTTTTTCCTATTCAAAGATCAGCCCTTTGTCTCTATGTTTTCACGTCAAGAATTCTTTGCAGATGAAGAGATGTCAAAGGGGCTTATTACTTCCCAAATAAATCCTCCTACATCTATATATAAATGCTGGTTTATCAAGAATATGCAAGAAAAACACTTCGAATTGTTGATTCATCGCCAGAGATGGCTTAGAACCAATAGTTCATTATCTAATGGATCTTTCCATTCTAATACTCTATTCGAGAGGTATCAGTATTTATCAACTCTATTCCTATCTAATGGAACACTATTGGATCAAATGACAAAGACATTGTTGAGAAAGAGATGGCTTTTCTCGGATGAAATGAAACATTTGTTTCATGTAACAGGAGAAAGATTTCCCATTCCTTAGCCATAAAGATATGTGGCTATGAAAAGGGGATTAAGTGGAACAAAATTGGCAGGGTGGTAGAGTCATGGAAACACTTGTTTTTTTTCCATATTTTGGACCTTAGCTCCATGGAACAATATGCTACTTACTACATAAACATGGAAGAATTGAAATCTTAGATCAAAACACTATGGATAATATGAACTACCTAAACAAGAATTCCTGAACAGCGAACAACCATAGTGTCTTACTCACTACATCAAACAATTTCCATTAATGAAACCATGTAAATCCATCGAAAAATCAGAAAAACACATGTCCAATGAAATGGTTGTTGCTCTCTGCTCCAATAACGAATCCTTAGTTAAACTGAATAACTAAAGAAAATAGATAAACCTTTCTTTTCATCTCAAGTCGATGAACCTTCTCAATTGGAATATCCCCATATGAATAATACACATTCCAGTTGACTGAGTCTAATTCAAATTTTTGAATTGTTTTGTTTCGAAGCAAAGATATCCACGGAGGCCAATTTGTCCTATTTAGATATTCACAACTAAGAGGTACTGGATTCTCTTTCAAATAGGCCCTGAAAGGAGAAGGAAGGCTAGAATGCCAACAGACGTCTGTCTATTCTCTAATTCATCTGACCCAATACCATTTTGGGAACATCCAGTGCTAAAGTCACTGAATGGGTAAGTCGCCAATCCCTAAAATGGACTATGTCCTTTATCTGCTGGGTTACAAGTACTGGTGGATATTTTATTAGAGGTTTCTATCAATCTACCCTTGTGTGATTCATGTTGAATCATACACTCGGGGGTGGGTGCAGGGCAGGCAATTTCAAAATGGACTCCTTATTCATTAGATAGATAAGATCACCAAGATTTCGTGATCCATTGCCGAACCTATTCCAATTCCAACACCTAGACTCAGATTGTGGGGATCACTGGAATACTTCATATCAACAGATAAAATACTTAGTATATCAATACAATATTGATTCGATCCGAAATCTATTATTGAATTGCTCATTCAATCAGCATTCTCAATATTATGCCTTGAAGAGGATTTGAACCTCCATGCTCTTTAGCGTGAGATTTCGAGTCTCACGTGTCGACCATTTCACAATCAAGGCATCTTGAAAGTGAATCGTATTCCATGAATATGATATCTATCTAGTGTCATATATTCCATATATGACAAAATCACAAAGGCGGAGTGTTGGAGTATTTCTATCGATCAGTCATATAGGCCCAAGGCAGACATCAAATTGCTTCGATTTGCATTATTTGGAGAATATCTTATATATATATATCAAAAAGATGCACAATCGAACCTATTTCTCGATTCAATAGAAGCCCCAAAGAAGTGAATATGGTACCCAAATAATGATAGATATGGCAAAAGTGGGTCTGATTATGCCTATTCCTAATCCTAAATAGAATGTGAATGTAATGACGTAGGGATCCATATGTAAGTAAACACAGTATCTATTTACATATGCTCGAACTACCACT